>JAJEJO010004609.1:386171-440929 GCA_020662805.1 Glaucomys volans
AAGGATAGATAGCATAGAGGGAAGGGAGGGGTGGGGGCGGGGTGGGGGGTAAAAATAATAACAGAATGTGTGACAGATACCATTGCCCTGTGTACATGCATGAATGCACAGATGGTGTGACTCTACTTTGTGTACAACCAGTGAAACAATAGCTGTACTCCATTTGTGTTCAGTGAATCAATAAGTAAATAAAAAATTAAAAAAAAAAAAGTTCAAATTTGTAGATGTGGTCGTATAAAAACCTGACA
Organism: Glaucomys volans; assembly: GCA_020662805.1. NCBI lineage: Eukaryota > Metazoa > Chordata > Mammalia > Rodentia > Sciuridae > Glaucomys > Glaucomys volans. The sequence goes on from JAJEJO010004609.1 coordinate 386,420, forward strand.
ATCAGTAAAACAAATCTTACTAATAATACCTCTATAAATGATGAGTTCATGCCAACAACTGGAAGCCCTCTTAGTTATGAAGACTTTCTCTTTGGGGTCTTTTGGTTTCTCTTCCATGATTATCCTTCCTCAAATTCCAGAAATTCTAAATAATAATATTTCAAACTTAAAAACTTGGAGTCCTATTTTCTTACACATGTAATCATTGTCTATAGCCATCTTATGTCACTGTTCAACTAACATATTCCAGTGGGTAGGAGGAAAGTTTTATCAGTCTCCTGTCTTTTACATAGCAATGTCCAGTCCACTTCCTGAACACAGAATGCTTCCCTCACTCTTGCTCTAGAATGGGTATTCAACTATCATGATTCAAATATATGCCGTAGAGAGGAAAAGAAAGTTTTTCCCTACCCATCATGGCTGAGGTCCTATAACAAAAGATAAAAGCATGCACATTTGTGTAATCTATGTTTTACATGCACCTTCACCATTAAATTAAGCACCAAAGAAACTAGGCCCCGTCTGTATTGTCATGCTCATGGTTGATAAAGAGAGGACAGTTATGGAGAAGTGAAGCTGGGTAAAGGAAGAGAAATCTAATGGTAGTAAACTGAAGAACCCTTTCCTCAGGTTCTTCTCTATGTTCTTATGTCTTCAGAGACAAATATGTTCCCCCTTCTGCCCTGTAATTGGGAGGAAACCTCTTAAACAAGGGTTTTGTGACCTATTTCAGAGAAAAAAAGGAGTGGGAAAGTGACCTTTCCAGGTTTTCTGACCTACCTCAGAAGGAAGGGGAAGGCAATATAGTGAGAATGGCCATAGTTTTCTCCTGTTATCTCAAATGTCAAGGTGCAATATTTTGGAGTCATGTCCTGAACCTAATCAAACAAATAAATAAAAAAGGGTGTTTTAGATATGTCTATAAGAATTATACAGAAGTTTAAAGTTTTCTGTCTCCCTCTGAATTTTCAATGGTTTTAGTCTATGAAATAAACTGACAATAGAAAAATAAACAGTATAATCATGGAAATTTATTAATGTTCAGAAAAATGGAAATCATACACAATGTACTTGACACAAAGAAGAGGCCTATTGGTTGAAACTTAAATTGCATTTTTGCCTCCAGACAGAAATGGGGGTTTGGTCCTATTGGAGGAGTGGAAGTGACAATGTGAGTAATGCCACATTGCTCAGAAAATATAAAATAATCATGTTCTTATTAGCAAGGAAATGATTATAATTTTAAAATTAGTGAAGTTCTGTCTCACCAGAAATCTTTTATTTATTTATTTTTACCTAAATATGAGTGATCACTGTGGGTATTTGCATAACTTGGCTTGAAGTTGGTAGTTTTTACCTTGTTTTATAGGTGAGAAATCCTAACAAAATAAAACTGGAAAGCAAAACAATGTGGCCCCAACCATAATGAATTTCAAAAGTTTCGTAGGTACTTGTGCTTGTAGATGCAGAGACAGTATGTAAGTAAAAATGTAAATGCTCTTAGAATTTGATGCTCCTCCCAGGAAACAATTTAAATCAATCAAGGATTTTCCCTCTTAATTAAAATAAGGGAATATCTTTATGAACAATTTACTCATGGTAAACTCAAGTTTTATTAAGTAAATGTAACACCTTACCTCTTCTAAAATATACTGTCAATTACCTTGATTACCTATTTGATATGCAATATGGTCAATTAATAACCAAAGTACCTTTTAATATGTAGAGTAGGAAACAAAAAAACATGATCTAACACAATTATACTTGCGATATATAGAACAGGTTGTAGGGTGAACTCATTTTGTTAAATAGATCATTTACATCTTTTGAATCAAAATTATTTCTCTAGTGGTGAGGATGAGGAATTGAACGGGCCAAATTAAATTTTTGAAATAAAATCAAATTATATTTCACAACATGAGACAAGAAGAAAAAGATGTGTGAATTTGTTTTTTGCTACTCTGGCATTTAAACCTAGCATTGGACTTTTAAAATGCTAAAATGCCAGAGTATTATGTTGACTCAGTTGCTTTTCTGGACTCTGTTGCTTAGAGAGGGTAGAAGTCTTAATGGGAACCTACCAAAGTCATAATTCACAACTCGCTTTCTCAGCAGACTGTCAAGGTGGGAAGCATAGACTTGGAAAACAAGTTTGTCCTGTCATCATCAAAAAAGAAAGTTTTAGATGCTGAACCTGAGGCTTTTGCACCCCACACATTACTTCAAGCAGTTCTGGTGACCTTTTGATCTGTCACAACTAATAACAACTTTTCTTGTTAAATGGTTTGGCCTGGAACTTTTGGAAGAAATGATGCACTAGAACCACAGATAATAGTGTTCATGTTTTCATCTCAATTTCAAGGGGAGATAGGTCAAAAAGAGTAGACGTTTCCTACATCAGAAACGCTGTAGACTAACAAAAAAGCATGTAAAGACACGTAAATGTCTGACAATGTCAAACAGAAAAATTATCATCAGCTTCTTAAGAACTCTAAGTAAAGCAGAGAATACCCCTGTATACCTGACCTGCTTTATTTTGGGCAGCTTTCAACCACAGATCTCTAGATCTGTGAGATGCTGTCTTAAAAATTCCTCACTGCTCTAGTGGCTGGTCGTCAAACACTCCGTGATGTTAATTAACTCATTCAAAAAAGGATTGGAAACATTTTTGGTGTTGCATTGCTTCTGAAGGAGGAAAGATGGAAAAAGGTTGGAGGAAGGTGGCCTGCCCTCATACACATTTCTTTAATTTCCATTCTATTTCCATTAGAGAGAAATAAAAGTGGGTCATATGAATTCACATGGGATTTTCTGTTATATTCAGCAAAGTCTTGGCAGTGTTGTTCAATATAGGAAAATGTTACTATAAGAATGGATTAGAAGGAAGCAAATTGGAAAACAAATTCACTTAAGATGAATAAAGTCTTCTCACCTATACAACATGTTGCTAAACTAAATCCCCTGAGACTGAAGGTTCTCTAAGGTGAAATGGCTTACTGAGTTATTTCAGATGCTGGCCCAAAAGCCCAGATCCTGGCTCAAGTTGCCAAAACTGCCAGCAACAAAGCTAGATAGCAGTTGGAAATATGTCCACAAGACCAAAAAGCCAAAATCATTTTTCCCAGTGAAAATTAGGGGAACGAAAACATAAATTGTTTACTTAGCACCTACATTGCCCACAGATAAGAGGAACAGAATAACAGAATGAAGGAAACTTTGGAAAAGAAAATCCATAAGGAAAAATACTTGTTTCTGAATTGGTTAGGGTTAATATTTAAAATGTTCATTCACATGGCTTCTCCATGACTCCATGATTTTTAGTTTTGAGTCAAGTCAGTTTTGAGTCAAGTTTTCTATGTACATTCAGGCATGAGGAATAGCCTTTTAAGGTTTGACCCAAAGATGATAGATGAGATTAAATGTGTGTTCTCTCTCTCTCTCTCTCTCTCTCTCTCTTCCTCTGTCTCTCCCCTCTCTCCTCCCACCCCCTTTTCATTCTCTGGTCCTTGTAATTAATTTCAGAATATCTCAGACTTTTTCTATTTTTAGTGTTGTTCTACCATTCTATAATTATCTTTTATAGAACTAGCACTCATTATTAGCATGCAAACACAAAAATATAGGACTCATGAAGTTTTCTCTCAGTTCAATAAGAGTGTTACTTGATATATAAACCATGTTCAAGGATTCGATCTTCAAGGACTTAGAATAATTTCCTTCTTATATGGTAACTATTTACTTTGCAGTTAAATCCTCACTTCAAAAAGTAGAAATAGAAGGAATTTGTGTTGGTAATAAAAACCTTCATATTAAGGTTATAAATAATTTATTTCCTTTACCAAATGTGATTATTAAATTTATTTTTAAACTTACTTATGGAAATATCATAAGCCTTCATATTGAGTTCATTGAATAATAGAGTTCATCTTATTAGAATACTAGCTAAGATCATTCTTCACATTTTGACCTTGTATTTGCTAATGAAATATAAATTCAGTAAATAATGAAGAAGTCTTGCTATTGAATCATACTATTAATTATACATAAAGTTAATGTGTTTATCATGATTTGGTTCTGAAATGTCCAACAAAATCTTGTCTGTTGTCTTCAATACAGCAATGTTCAGAATTGGGGTTTGGGGAAATAACTTAATAATAAGGGCTCTGATCTCATCAATTGATTAATTCATTGATGGATTCATAATTAAATGGACTCCTGGAAGTTAGTGGAAACTGTAGGAGGTAGAGCCTCCTTAGAAAAAGTAAGGCACTGGGGGCATGTCCTGGAATGATATATCTTGTGTTTGATCTCCTCTTCTTGCTGTCTCTACTTCCCAGATACCATGAGGTAAGCAGTTTACCCATTCTACCATGATATTCTGCCTCACTGCAGGCCCAGAATCAATGTAGCTAAGAGCCCATAGACAGAAATCTCTGAAACTATGAGCCAAAGAAACTCTTCCTTTAAATTGTTTTCCTCATGCACTTTGTCACAGTGATGGAAAGTTGACTAACAAAATGTTAAAATAGTATGTCTTTGTATACATTGTGATTATAAAATATAAAATTTCAGAATAAATTCATCTAAAGAAAAAAATGCAATTTCATCAGAATCTGTTCTGAACCTTCTAAATATTCAAAGGATGGTAAATTCAGCAAATAGTAGAAGTTGTTTCCATCCTAACTCTAAGGGCAATATTAATTGTGTCTGCTATATTTTGTATTCTTAATGAGAAAATAGTTTATATTTGTCATAACCATTCTACCATTTACCTGAATATGTGAAAAGTTTTGTATTAATATCCAATATGTTTTTAGATTGAAGGTAATCACTAAAGAGTTTGAATTATCCATAAGGCAATAAAAATAGAAATAAACTGAAAACTAAAATTGGAATAAAATAAACTGAATATTACATTGAAATTAGTGAATTAAGAGGCTTTAGTTGTTTTGTTAAGTTAAATTTTGACTTGAATTATAACCCTAAAAATAGTAGTGGAATAAAAAATTTGAATTTGATCTTTAAAATATTCCTTATCTATGTAAATAGTCTTAAAATAAGTTTTTTTCTGTTAAGTTGAACAATACTGGTTACATAGGTGGAAAATTTTACTATTGTGATCTCATTTTTGTCCTGATAATTATAATTTTAACAGTAATATATTCTTTTCATGATATTTACAATAGAAGTTAACATAATTATGATTTTTAACTTTCCAAAATAAAAAGACTGATTTTAAAACCATTTTAAATCACTTAAACTTGTCAATTTTTTTTGTTGTGCACACTTTTATTTGTAATTCAATTAAAAAAACTTATTCTCTTCCCCCAAGAAAGCATTTTGTGTGTTCATCATTGTATATTTTGCCTGTATACTTGATTTTGTATATAAAAACATAAATGCTATATGATTTGTATCATAGTACTTTACAAATGAAGTCTTGTACACACCTGTCCAAATTAGATCTGGTTTTACTGCTCTTGTGCTTTCATGAACTTTGGATATAATTGGGAAAGAATAGAATGAGAGAGAAAGAGACAGTTTGTGGAAATTCACGCAGATGTTATATATGCAAGATTTCCAAATGTGGAGAGAAATTGTTAAAAGTTCAGGAAAAAAAATATGATGGACCCATACTTGACTATTCATTAGGTAATGCAGAATGTCTGATCATTGCAAAAGTCAAATGAATGCCAAACCACCTGATTGTACACTGGAAGTGATCTGGTACCCAAGGGAGAAGGGGAGTCTACACAAATTAGATTCTGTTTCTCACTGTTCCATAGAAATCACTTGTGGATATGCAGCATGACCATTGATCTGAAAGGCTCTGTTGTTTATTTCATTTGGTTTGTTTATCAGAGAGAGGCATAGCAAGACTTACTTTCACAAGGAAGCTGTATATGTCCTCCCAGACATTCAGGCCAAACACAATAGTTCTATCAAAGAGGAAATAAAATTTTCCAATATCATACTATTTTGATTCTCAGATAATTATTGAAACACATTCAAGAAAGATATATGAAGTAACTCAAAAATAATATTTAAAACCATTAGACTTTGGGCCTCCATATATCAATGTGTTGTAAGAGGCCTTTAATATTACCTCTTCATGGAATTTCTGCAACAGGAGATTATTTCTGACTTCACTACTGTTATTGAAGATAATTCCATTTCCATTAAGCTCTCTGGGTTTCTGTTTGCCAATTTGTGACACCAATGAAAATTTAATTAAATAATCTTAAACACATGTACTTAAAAGTCAGATGGAGAAATTAAGTTCCAATTGTTCACTTAAGCTGCTTAATTTATGCTTCTACTCTTTTTTACTTAATTGAAAGTCAATAACCTGGAAAAGGAAAGCATATTCACTTGAGATTGTATCAGAAACTGTACACCTTGATCAATTGTGTGATTAGCTAGTGTGTCTACATACTCTTTCTCAGTCCAAAATATCTTTTTGTCCTCTTCAAATATGTGTATAAAATGTACATGTCACTTTAAAGTAGTAAGGAAAGCCTCAATAATCCTAATTACATTTGAAAAGAAATGTACATTTAAGCTACCAGAAGCTAATTTTATTAATGTTACCTATTTCTGCTTTAATTCAGTTGCATTTCACCATCCTATGTATAAAATATTTTTAAATCACATTCATTATAACATCATATTCCAAGAGATACTTAAAATACTACTTTAGCCAAAAGTTACCTACTTAGACCCACATGAATACCTTTTCTGCATCAACCTTTCCTTCAGTAGTGATACTTAATAATCTAGTTGACTTGTTTTCCAGCACTATCATCCATCTATGTAGTTGTGCTAAATGAAAGGGATAATAAATCACATTTTTATTTATTACAGTTTTCAAAGTCTTTTAACTAGGAAAATTATTACTTTTAATAATGAGGCGATAGAAGACTAATTATCTCATTTAAAATAACCCAAATTTATAGTGTGGTGTTAGAAAAGTCACTTTAATTTCCTATGTTTTAGTTTCTTCTACTGGCAAACTGAAATAGCAAATCAGATATATTAATATCCTGTTATTTGAAATGATTTTCCAAAATAATATAGTAAAAATAGCATTAAAAATATCTGGAGGAGTCCTTTCCACATTTGTGAAGAATAGAGGAATGAAAATCTATGAGGAGCCCACATACCACATTTATCATTTTTGTATGGACGTTGAACAGTTTTAACTGCCTTTACACATCAGTTTCCCCAATTGCAAATGGGACATGATTATTTTTTCTTTTTTATTCTTTCCTCATAAATTAGGTCTATTGATGAAATTATGCATTTTGGAATCCCTTATAAGTTATAAAGCATGCCATCTATTAATATAGTATTAGTAATAGCAATCACCCAGAGCAGGAAGTCTGATATTTCTTTGCTAAACAATCCTTTATGGATTTTTTTTAAGTTTATAAATGTTAACTAATTTACTGTAAAATCTCAGTATCATGGAATGACAACATTCCACCAAGAAACACATGTGTACTGCTTTGATGGATTTATTAGACATAACACTTATAATTAAGAGGTTGCTTGCCTTTTACTTGCCTATGATAGTTAAGTTCTATTTCACTGTTTATTCAATGTATTTTTTATTCTTTCAAAACTATGGCAATATAATATGTTATAATCACTGATATTTCAAATATCAATTAGTCAAATATTCTAAAAAATTCACTTTATTTAAACCAGCTAGGATGCAAATATTCTGAGAATAGAATCTTTCAAAAACTGATTTTATATATTATAGATAACGTATTTCTAATTCAAAGTATTCAATGTGTTTCAACAAGTTGCAAAACATAAAAAGTATGAAAGTTACATCTTCCACTTGCCATTAAGGTATAGTGGCAGGGATAATGATTATAAATAGTTAGATTTCTGTCCTCAACCACCACAGGGAGAAGCATGGAGGAATATATAGCAGGAAATGTTATTGATATCTTCTGAATTTTCCTGATGCTTATGATTTTCTCAGTTTTTTTCCACTGTGTGTTCTCTTTATTTATAAAGACATAGGCTATCATTATTATGAGATTGTAGAATATGAAGAAAAGGAGAAAATGCTGTATGATTCCAGCGAGGAGAAAAAACATAACTCTGAATTTCTAAAAAGCTAATATTAAACTAAAAGATAAAGCTGGAATTTCTCAAAAAATATAGTGGAAACTTATTTTCTATCTAAAGTTATGAAAGACATAAATATGAATAAAGTTCTATAGAACAATACATTTTAAGACATGCCTCATGTTCATTATTCATTAATATTCACATCCATGAATGATGTCCATGAAGGAAGTAATTGGAGGATAGATACTACAAAAACATAAAGAAAATCAGGAAAGAAATGACATAAAATAACAGGGTGCTACAATATTCATTCAGCATGCACCAATAAAGTTATACAATCGCTTCAATCATTTGTAACTAGCACTGACTCCATTTGGTTAATGTTTCATTCTAGCTCTGATGGTTGTGAGATCACTTGTTGATTTTTAAATTGTTTGAATCAATAATACAGGAAAACCAAATTTAGAGTACAATATATACAGATTATAATAGGTATATAATCTTTTAATGAAATTTTATTTTAAAAAGTGATTTCAATTTCCAATGTGTTCATTATATCAGTGAAGGAGTCTAGACAATAAATAGAGAATTTGTGATTGAATTTGCAATTACCAGAAAACTAAGCTACAAAAGAACAGGAATATTACTAATTATAGAGAAAAGCAAAAGTTGTAGAGGAAAGGAAACTACTCATAATTTACTACATGATCCGTGTAAGAAAAACACAATAATAGTCTAAACAAAGTAATGAGACACATTTGTAAATTGATGATTGGATTAGAAGGATACTGAACAACTGTGAGGCAAGGGAGAGAAATGAGAGCCAGATCTTCATTCCCCATAGTAAAACCCACCAGTCCAACTGAAAATGAAAGAAGATGAAACAGTAGTGTAATCATTTCATTTAGACATACTCAGGTAAAAAGAATGACCTAAAAAAATGGAAAGTGGTTACCTTAGCATATAAGAAAATAGTGGAAGAAAGGAGTAGGAATCCGTTATTTTTTCATAAAAAAGTAATAGGAACACTTGAATTTTTACAGTTTGTGCATACACATTCTATCCTGATATTTTTAATTTTTTAAATTTATTTATTTTGATTCATTGTACACAAATGGAGTACAGCTGTTGTTTCTGATTGTACACAAAAAAATAAAGATGATTTTAAAAGTTAAGAATTCAATCTATCTCAAAAATTTTACTTGAGCTTATAGATCTAAGGCAAAATAAAGTGTTTAGTCATTCTATTAAAAAAAATCTTAGATATGTGTCCTCCTCTTTTAAAAATGTTCAGTCTACTGTCATTATTCTATACTTTCCTCCATGTACCTTTACTTAACTTTGTGTGAAATCCTCTAGGAGATCATTATGTAATTATGATAGATCAAATGTTTGTGTCCTCCCAAAACTCTGTTGAAAATCTAACACCCAATGTAATAATATTAGGAGATGGAGCTTTTGTAGGGTAACAGGATTAGATGAGATCATGAAGACAGAGCCCTCATAAATAAGAGCAGAGATCCCATGAGAGTCCTAAGATATATTGCTTCTTTCTACTTTCCTCCATATGAAGGTACGAACAAAAGATGAGTAGCCTATAACTCAGAAGAGGACCCTCACCAGAACCCAACCAAGCTGATGTCCTGCATTCTAAACCCTAGCCTCCAGAACTGTAAGAAATAAACTTTTGTTCCTAATGAAACACCAGATCTATTGTGATTTGTTATAGATCTTGAACCAAGTTTATAGTCAGTATACAACACTGAAAAGATTGGGTATGATTATTAAAATTTATAAAATGAATTAAAATTTTCTCTATCTTTGTATGTACAGATACATTTGCAGTGCCTTCTTTTGACAAGTGGCAATGTGAATATATACATAGTATGTTATATAAGTGATATATATATTTACATCTATTATATATATATACACGCATATTTTATATATATACACATACATATATGTATATATATGTCTTGGGACTGAGGTTTGAGAGGAGGTTTTAACATATACCAGACATAGGTTACATATAAAAGTGGATTAGCTATACATATTGGAAAGAAATTTTCAACTTAAACAGTAAATCCCAAATTTGAGTGTCTAGTTATAAAGGTATGAATTTCAATAATTTCTCAGAGGATATTTAAAATTGATCAATATAATAATTAAAGTAGAAGCTAATATAGAGATAGCATTTTATTCAATGCCATTAAAACTCACTTTAAACAAAGACATCATTTCATAAAATGTGTTTACTTCATTATAGAGGTATTTAAAAGACATAGAAGCCTGAAAGAGATTTTGAAAAATAGGATGTGACAAAATATTCTCATATTTTTATGAGGAACTTCCTTTGCTTCAAGAGTATGACCTTTTATCAAAACTCTTTTCTTTCAGATACATTTCTTTTTTTATACAATTAATTGCCTCATTGGGCAACATGGAGCTTCTTAATGTCTGTGATTTTAGCACTATTTTCTTTTAAATCCTTTCCAGTGAAGAATATATATTATGTTAAAATATGTTTTAATTCAATTCTTAAATTCATTTGGAAGAATAAAAGCCCCAGAACAGCCAAGGGAACACTAAGCAATAAAAGTGAAGCAAGAGGCATCACAATACCTGATCTAAAGTTACACTATCCAGCTTTCGTAACAAAAACAGTATGGTGTTGGCATCAAGATAAACATGAAGACCAATGGAACAGAATACAAGATATGGAGACAAATCCACATACCTGTAGCCATATGATATTTGACAAAGGTGACAAAAAGATCTTGGAGAAAAGACATCCTTTTTAGCAAATGGTGCTGGAAGAACAGGATAGCTATATGTAGAAAAATGAAACTAGACCCCTCTCTTTCACCTTCTACAAAACTCAAATTAAAATGGATCAAAGCCTTAGGAATTAGATCAGAAACTGTACAACTGCTAGAAGAAAACATAGGATCAACACTCCAACATAAAGGTGCTGGCACAGACTTCCTTAACAAGGTCTCTTAAATGCAAGAAATAAAATGAAGAATGACAGATGGGTACCATCAAATTAAAAGGCTTCTGACATCGAAGGAAACAAGAATGTGAAAAGAGAGCCAACAGAATAGGAGAAAACCCTGGCCAGCTACTCTTCCAAAAGGGGATTAATATCCAGAATATACAAAAAACTTTAAAAAAAATTAACAAAAACCCCACAAATAACCCAATCTATAAATGGAGAAAAGAATTAAGCAGACACTTCTCAATAGAAGGAACATAAATAGTCAATAAATATATGAAAAAAATGTTCAATATCTCTAGCAATAATGGAAATGCAAATCAAAAGTACACTAAGATTTCATCTCACTCCAGTCAGAATGACAATGTTTAAGAACACAAAGCAATAAATGCTGATGAGGTTATGAGGAAAATGGTACACTTGTATGTTGTTGGTGAAGCTGCAGATTACTAGTACAACCACTGCGGAAAGCAGTATAAAGATTTCTTAAAGAAACCAAGAATGGAGAAACCATATGACCCAGCTATCTCATTCGTTGGTATTTTCCCAAAAAATCTAAAATTGACATTCTACAGTGATCCAACTGCATCAATTTATTGCTATGCAATTCACAATAGCTAGATTATGGAATCAACCCAGATACCTGCCAATAGATGAATAGATTAAGAAATTGTGATATATATATATACATACACAATAGATTTATACTCATCCATAAAAAAGAATGAAATTATGGCATTTGCCAGTAAATGAATAGAAATGGAGAATATATATGTGTGTATACACATATACACATGCATTTAAGGCATATGAGGTCTAAGTTATTTTTTATCTTTTACTATAAATTTAACAAACTGGTTATGAAAAAGCATAAAATTAAGAGCAAGTCCAAAGAAAATATTATTGTTTGTATGAAAAAGATAAACATTCTATTTAAATTCTATTTCTATATACTCTGTTTTGGCATGAGCACTGTTTTCCCATGTCATGCCAGATTAGGATGAGGCATCAGCATCAGGCATTAGAAAGCACAATATTCTATCATTGCTCTGAGGTTACATTGACTATCATACATGTGAACAATCTTAAAAAGCCTATACAGAAACCTTTACAGATCATCTCAAGAATCCCTATTTTCGTTTACTACCCCACTTTTCTTTTGACCTAGGATAGTATAAAGAGTGCTTTATAAAGCACTCTTTAAAAAGCAGTATAAAGACTGCTTTTCAGTTGTGTAATTTCAAGGATCTGGGACCAGAATGAACATGTGTTAATTCTACTATGCTTCAGATAGTGTGTTAGGCACTATTCATGATATGTAGGTGAATCATATAAACCTTTCATCCTTAAAGAGTTTATTTGTCATAGAATGATAAAACCATAATATAGGTAGGAGTATACCATTGACTATGTATATAGGGGCCATAATATTAGTCAAATTTCTTTAGTTATTATAAATGTCTAGTTTTAAAACATTGTGTTCCTGTGTATTTTAAAGAAAAAAAAGTTAAATAAAAATTAAGGATTTTTTAGGTACTATAAGAATAGAGGAAACATTTCTTTTGAGGCAGAATATTAAATACTTATAGGCATTGGATTATTGCCAACAATAGGAATTAAACATTTCTTAAATATCAGGTGTTGTGTTTAATATTCTAGCTGTGAATAAAATTGCACATTCTATTCATTATCGTTTTTTTCCTCTTTCCCATTCAATTCCTTTTTTTTTCTCACTATATGCTGAGTTTTATTATTTTCTTTTCTCATAATCCAACACAGGAATTCTCAATTCACCTTACTGTATTGTAAAGCTTCTAATTAGCATTGACTTTCACACTACAGCAACTGTGGTAAAATCGTATTAATTATGCCCAATTGGAAAATAAAAAGGAAGTCTGAATTATAGGACATTTAAGAAGAAATGATTTTGAATAAAGTCCAAGTTCATGTAATTATGTGCTGACAACTGAGAAATTCAAATCAATCACAAATTTTAAAAGGAAAAAAACAACTTGTTTTGAGCCTAAAAGTACTTGAAAGTAAATTTATTTTGACTCTTTCATTCAATGTTTGTATGAAATCATTGTGCTAAAGTCTTAAAGTAATTTTCTGGTTTTACATGAAAGTAGAGAAAATATTACCCTTGTTTACACTCTTAATTGCATTAGAATGAAATTTGTTAAAGATGTCAATATCTATTTCAATAATTTGCCTGAATTCTCATAATTTCTAATTTAATATCAAAGGGTTTTATTGTTTTTGGAAGAAGTTCATTTAGTAAGTCAAAGACTGATTTACAAAAATTCTTGTCCATTATACTAAATGAATTTAATGTTGTAGACTCTGCTTTGATCCTTAATAATATAATTTAGGTTTGATATGTATGATTTTTTTAATGTTAAAGAAAACACTTAAAATTGCACTGAAATTATAAACTATTTCCATGTATTTTTAAAATGCAGAAAATCAGATATAAAACTGTGGATTACATTTATTTACCTATTAGTTATCTTTTTTATGTTAATGCCTTTCCTTTCTGTTTTATTTGTACTATTTAGTTATACATGACAGTAGAATGCACTTTGATACATCATATGTAGATGGAATATAATTTCTCATTCTTCTGTTTGTACATGATGTAGAAACCTACCATTCATATAGTTAGGTGTGTACATAGGGTAATAATGTCTGAGTCATTCTAATGTGCTTCTTACCCTCATAACACCTCCCCTCCCTTCAATCTCCTCTACCTAATCTAAAGTAACTCTATTCTTCCCTAGCAATTCTCCATTGTGAATTACCATTCACATTTTTGGGGATAGGATTATTTTGCTTAGCATGATATTCTCCAGCTCTGTCCATTCACCAGATGGACATAATTTCACCATTCACCAAATGCCATAATTTCATCTTCTTTAAGGCTAATATTCCAGATTTGGTTCCATAGTTTAGCTATTGTGAATTGAGGTGCTATAAACATCAATGTGGTTGCATTAGTGTAGTATGCTGATTCAAAGTCCTTTAGGTATAAACTGAGGAGTGGGATAGCTGGGTCAAAAGGTGGTTCCATTTAAGTCTTCTGAAGGAATCTCCATACTGCTTTCCAGAGAGGATGCACCAATTTGCAGTCCCACCAGCAATGTAATGAGCGTTCCTTTTTCCCCACATCCTCACCAACACTTATTGTTGCTTCTATTCTTGATAATTGCCATTCTGACTGGAGTGAGATATAATATTTTTTCTGGGGGGTTACACATGAAAATTTGTGAATAAAGTCCACAGGTAAGTTTCAATGGAACACAGCCACATTTATTTGGTTCCTTGTGGTTTTTGGACATTTTTATGCTAACGTGGCACATTTCAGTGAATTCCACTGAGACTACATATGGTATTTTTATCACTAACATAGGGATTCTCAACACATTGCAAATTACAGTGATGTAGTAGTAACTCAACAATATTTTAAGTTTTACACATACCATTATGCTGTAACATATATTTTATCACCGGTTCATAAAATCATGACATGACAAGAAAAAGAGAGAAAAGTGAATTTTGTGTGTCTGTTTATAAGACATAGTGAATCAAATGAAATGGCACAACATTGGGTTTATTATGCAGTGATGATACAGTTTCCATTTGTTGACCCAAACAAGTGATTTACTGATGCTAAGTTAATTAAACACTAATTCAGTATAACTTGAAGTGGAATCTGCTACAATGTGTTAAAACTGAGGGTGCTAAATGTATATATGTGTAGCAGAAAGAGGTTTAGACAAATTGACAAAGCTGTGACAGTGTAAAAATTTTAAGTTTGTGTTTATTTGTTGAATTATCCTTTAGTAGGTACTTTGTGGAAAATACATAAATCTATAATGTGTTATTAAGTCAGTAGAGTCAATGGTAAACTTCATTGACTATTTCAGACTTATCTACTGTGAGTTTAATGATATTTTTAATTTTTTAAAATTTGTTCTAATTAGTTATGCATGACACAAAATGCACTTATGCATTTTGGTAAATCATACATAAATGGGGTATTAGTTCTCATTTTTCTGATTGTACACTCTGTAGGATCACATCGTGTACTCATATATGTACATGAGGTAATAATTTCTGTTTCATTCTACTATCTTTCCTACCCCTTCCCCTCCCTTTACTCCCCTTACCTAATTTTAAGTAACTCTGTTCTTCCTGAGCACCTTCCCCTATTGTGAATTAGCATCCGCATATCAGAGAAAACATTTGGCCTTTGTTTTTTTGAATATGGAATATTTTGCTTAGCATGATATTCTCCAACTCCATCCATTTACCAACAAATGCCATAATTTCATTCTTCTGTAAAGCTAATATTCCATCAAGTACATATAACAGGTTTTCTTTATCCATTCATCTGTTGAAGGACACCTAGGTTATTTCCATAGTTCAGCTAATTTGAGTTGAGCTGCTATAAACATTGATATGGCTGCATCACTGTAGTTTGCTGATTTTAAGTCCTTTGGGTATAAACCGAGGAGTGGGAAAACTGGGTCAAAGAGTGGTTCCATTCCAAGTTTTCTGAGGAATCTCCATGCTGCTTTCCGTAACTATTGCACCAATTTGCGTTCCCATCAGCAACGTATGAGTGTACCTTTTTCCACATATCCTCACCAACATTTATTGTTGCTTGTATTCTTGGTAATTGCCATTCTGATGGCAGTGAGATGAAATCCTAGAGTAGTTTTGATTTGTATTTCTCTAATTGCTGGAGATGTTGAACATTTTTTCATACATTTGTGGATCAATAGTATATCTTCTGTGAAGTGTCTGTTCATTTCCTTAGCCCATTTATTGATTGGGTTGTTAATTCTTTTTTTGTTGTTAAGTTTTTTGAGTTGTTTATATAACCTGGAGATCAACGCTCTATCTGAGGTGCCTGTAGTAAAGATTTTCTCCCAATCTGTAGGTTCTCTCTTCACATTATTGATTGCTTCTTTTGTTGAGAGACATTTTTTAGTTTGAATCCATCCTATTTATTGATTCTTGATTTAACTTCTTGTGCTTCAGGGGTCTTGCTAAGGAAATCAGATCCTAGGCTGACATGGTAAAGATTTGGGCCGATTTTTCTTCCATTAGATAGATGCAGGGTCTGTCTTCTAGTGCCTAAGTCTTTGATCCACTTTGAGTTGAATATCTGGCAGGGTGAGAGACAAAGATTTAATTTCAGTTTGTTACATGTGCCTTTCCAATTTTCCCACACCATTTGTTGAATAGGCTACATTTTCTCCAGTGAATGTTTTTGGCACCTTTGTCTATTATGAGATAACTGTGTCTATGTGGGTTTGTCTCTGTGTCTTCTATTCTTTAGCATTGGTCTACATGTCTGTTTTGGTGTCAATACTATGCTATTTTTATTACTATAGCTTTGTAATATAATTTGAGTTCTGGTATTGTGATGCCTTCTGCTTCACTATTCTTACTAAGAATAGTGGTTAGTCTGGGTCTTTTATTTTTCCAAATGAATATCATGATTGCTTTTTGTATTTCTATGAAGAATATCATTAGGTTTTTTAATAGGAATTGCATTAAATTTGCGTAACACTTTTGGAACTTTGGCCATTTTGACAATATTAATTCTGCTTATCCAGGAGCCTGTGAGGTCTTTTCATCTTCTAAGGTCTTCTTCAATTTCTTTCTTTAATGTTCTGTAGTTTTCACTATAGAGTTCTTTACCACTTTTGTTAGATTGATTAACAAGCTTTTTTTTTTGAGGCTACTATAAATGGGATAGTTTTCTCTTTCATTGGATTTGTTGTATAGGAACACATTTGATTTGTGGGTATTGGTTTTATATCCTGTTACTTTGCTGAATTTATTTATTAGGTCTAGAAGTTTTTTGGTGGAATTTTTTGGATCTTCTAAATATAGAATCATGTCATTGGCAAATAGTAATACTTTCAGTTCTTCTTATCTTATTCATGTCCCTTTAATGCCTTTCTGCTGTCTCATTGCTCTGGCTAGTTTCAAGGACAATGTTGAACAGAAATGGTGAAAGAGGGCATCCTTGTCTTGTACTAGACTTAGAGGGAATGCTTTTGATTTTCTCATTTAGAATGATGTTGACCTTGGGCTTAGCAAAGATAGCTTTTACAATATGGAGGTAGGCTCCCATTATCTCTAGTTTTACTAGTGTTTTGAACATGAAGGGGTGTTGCATTTTATCAAATGCTTTTTCTGCCTCTAGTTTTTAAATTGTTGATGTGATAAATTATGTTTGTTGATTTCTGTACGTTAAACCAACCTTGCATCCTTGGGATGAAACGCACCCTGGCCATGGTGCAGTATCTTTTTAATATGTTTTGGTATCCTATATGCCAGAATTTTAAATTGAATTTTTTCATCTATGTTCGTCAGGGACATTGGTCTGAAGTTTTATTCCCTTGATAAGTCTTCAACTGGTTTTGGTATCAGGGTGATATTAGCCTCATAGAATGAGTTTGGACAGGTTCCCTCTTTTTCTCTTTCATGGAATACTTTGAGGAGTATTGGTTTTAATTCTGCTTTGAAAGTCTTGTAGAACTTGGCTGAGAATTTATTGGGTCCTGGGCTTTTCTTGATTGGTAGGCTTTTTATGGAGTTTTCTATTTCATTACCTGTAATTGGTCTGTTTAAATTATGTATGTCCTCCTGATTCAGTTTGGGTAGGTCATATGTCTCTAGAAATTTGTCAATGTCTTTGAGATTTTCTATTTTACTAGAGTATAAAATTTCAAAATACTTTCTAATTATCTTCCCTATTAGTGTGTGTTTGTTGGAATATTTATTTTTTCATCATGTATTTTAGTAATTTAGGGGTTTATAAATTTTACTGATTTTTTTCAAAGAATCAACTTTTCTGTCAATTTTTTCAATTGTTTTCTTTGTTTCAATTTCATTGATTTCACTTCTGATTTTAATTATTTCCTGTCTTCTACTGCTTTGGGTGTTGATTTGTGCTTCTTTTTATAGGGCTTTGAGAAGTAATGTTAGGTCATTTATTTTTTGACTTTTTATTCTTTTAAAGAAAGAGCTCAATGCATCTACTTTCCTCTTAGCACTACTTTTGTAGTTTCCCAGAGATTTTGACTTGTTTTATCACTCTTCTCATTTACCTGTAAGTATTTTTCTACTTCCTCCCTGATTTCTTCTGTTCTCCATTTATCATTCAATAGTGTAGTCTTTGGGTTTTAGAGTAGCTTCTATTTTTATTTTATTGCTGATTTCAATTTCATTCCATAATTATCTGATAGGATGCAGTATATAATCTCTATTTTTTTGTATTTGCTGAAAGTTGCTTTATGGCATAAGATATGGCATATTTTAGAGAAGGATCCATGTGCAGCTGAGAAAAAAGTGTATTCACTCATTGATGGTGATATATTCTATAAATGCCTGCTAAGTTTAAATTATTCATTGTATTATTTAGTTTCATAGTTTCTTTGTTTAGATTTTGTTTGGAAGTGAGAGAGATGTATTAAAGTCACTCAGTATTATTGAGTTGTGGTCTATTTGATTCTTGAAATTGAGAAGGGCTTGTTTGATGTACACAGATGTTCCAATGTTTGGGGCATAAATTTTTATGATTGTTATTTCTTGTTGATGTATAATTCCCTTAAGCAGTATGAAATATCCTTCTTTTTCCCTTTCTGATTAACTGTGGCTTGAAGTCCACTTTATCCGATATGAGGATGGAGAACCTTGCTTGTTTACTCAGTCCCTGAGTTATATATTTTTTCTCATCTTTTCATCTTCAAACTTTGAATGTCTTTGCCTATGAGGTGAGTCTCTTGGAGACAGCATATTGTTGGGTCTTTTTTAAAAATACAATCTTCCAGTCTATGTCTTCTGATTGATGAGTTTAGGCCATTAACATCCAGGGTTATTATTGAAATATGATTTGTATTTCCTTTCATTTCAGTTTATTCCTGGTTTTTAATCTTAGTTTCTCTTTTTTAAATTTTTTTTTTTTTCAGACTGCATTTTGATTCATGGTTCACAAATGGGGTACAACATTTCATTTCTATGGTTGTGCATGATGTAGATTCATACTATTCATGTAATGATACATGTACATAGGGTAATGATGCCTGTCTCTTTTCACCATTTTTCATACCCCTCCTCCTTCCCCTCTCATTTCCCTCTATGTAATCTAAAGTTCCTCCACTCTTCTCTCATCCCCCTGCCCCCAACCCAATTCTATATCATTATCCACTTATCAGAGAAAACATTTGGCCTTTGGTTTTGGGGATTGGCTTATTTCACTTAGCACAATATTCTCCCATTCCATCCGTTTATCTGAAAATGCCATAAAATTATTATTCTTTATGGCTGAATAATATTCCATTGTGTATTGATTGACTACTGTTCTAGTATAGTTCCTTTTTTTTTGCTGTTTTTCATTTTACCCCCCAATTTCATCCTTATGTAACATTTTGAAAATGTTTTGTAGTGCAGGTTTTCTAGTCGTGCATTCCTTTAATTTCGGTTTATCATGGAAGGTTTTTATTCCATCTTCAAATCTGAAGCTTAATTTTGTTGGAAATAAAATTCTCAGTTGGCATTTATTTTCAGAGCTTGACATACATTATCCCAGGATCTCCTGGCATTGGGTGTCTGGGCTGAGAAATCAGCTGGCATCTGAATTTGTTTCCCCCTATATGTAATTTGATTATTTTTCTCTCATAGCCTTTAAAATTCTATCCTTATTCTATATATTAGTCATTCTCATTATAATGTGTCTTGGTGTGGGTTACTGCAATTTTGTACTTTTGGTGTCCTGTAAGCTTATTTTAGTTGATTTTCTATTTTATTCTTAAGTTTGAGAAATTTTCTGATATTATGTCATTGAAAAGATTGTGCATTCCTTTGGTCTGTATCTCTGCTCCTTCATCTATCCTGATAACTCTTAAGTATGGTCTTTTCATGTTATCCCATGTTATCTTGAGTTCTGTTCATGTTTTCTTACCATCTTTACTTCGTGGCCAACTTTATTTTCAAGATTATATATTTTGTCTTCATTGCCAGAGATTCCACCTTTCAAGTGATCTAGCCTGTTGGTGATTCCTTCTCTTGAATTTATAATTTAGTTTATCGATTCCTTCATTGTTAGGATTACTGCTTTTTTTTTTTCAGAACCTCTTTATTGAAGTGATCTTTCACTTCCTGTATTTTCTCTTTGCTTTCACTCCTTATACTATCCTTTACAGATCAGTGTATGTACATTCTAAACTCTTCTGACATTTCTTCTGTGTTGTCAGTGGATTCTGTTATTGGTGCATCTAGGCCTATTTGGTGTGCTTTATTTCCTTTTTTTTTTTTTGTGTGTGTGTGTGTGTGTGTTTTCATGTTGTCATGTGTTTTCTCATCTAGCAATATGGATCTGATGCAGCACATATTCTACCCTGCAGACTTAGAGTGTCCCTGAAGGTTTCCAGTACCTTACCTTTATTTAAGTGGAGAAACCAATATCAACAACACCCAATGCAAACAATATACAGTCACAAACCCGCTAGTTCCTGTTAAGATGTCCACAGGTTTACCACAATTAACAGAAATGATAAGGCAAATTATTGTCTACAAAATACAGGATAAATTTCCTTAAAGTGTTTACAATTTCAAATTTTGAATGAAGAGAGAACAGAAGTGGCATAGGGTGCAATGACCAAGTGGGAGAAGGAGAGAAGTCAGAAATAAAAATCTATAGGAAGAATGAAAAAAATAAATAAAAATATAAAATACACAACAAAACTGCAACATTCCATTCAAATATCACAGTCCTCAATATATTGATGCACAAAAATACCCATGTTAGACTATGGTAGAGGTGCTAAAGAAGGAAAAAAAAAATCACACTTGAAAATTGAACAACTGTCTCTGTTGGTATTCAAAGGTTTCTCACTTCTGACTCTGACTTTTCATGGAATCAGCCTGTGCAGACCCAGTCACTATCCCATGGATCTGGGTTTAAGATACCCCAAGCTCAGCTGAGTTGCAGTCCAAATATCTCAGTACAATTCCAATTTGGAAAAAGACCACCAGAGATGCAAACACAGAGGAGGAACCCTGAGAAGCCCAAGATGGCCGTCACCAGCACTCCCAACAGGAAGATCCCTGGTGCATCCAAACCTACAGACACCCCAACAGACACCCCAACATTGGACCTCCAGGTCTCCGCTGGTGTCCTCAGGCAGAGGCAACTGTGCCCCAAGATGGTGGTGGTGGCAAACCAGCTGGCTCCCTGGCTCTCCAGGTTCTGGCTGGTGTCCCAAAATGGAGATGGCCATGTGCAACCAAACCTGCAGGCACTCTGGTAGCAGACCTCTGGGGCGGGGCAGCAGCAACAGCAGTGGCTGGGGGGCAGCAGCAACAGAGGCACCTGGAAAACTGGACAACCATCCAATGATAGCAGCAGCAGCACTAGCGGCAGCTGTGCACAGAGACAAGACCTCCAGGTGACAGCAGCAACATTGGCAGCAGCAGTCTAGTGGTCTCTTAAATCGCTATACTAAGATTTCTGATGCACCTGCTCATTGCTGATTTTTTTCTTTCTTTTTTTTTTAAGTAGGAGCAATGGTAACTGATGGTGAAATAACAGAACCATTGATTTGGCATAGAAGAGCAGTTTTCCTGAGAATATTCCTATCAACTTTTTATTCAAATAGGAATAAGAGAGAAAGGTTGAAGAAGGGCCCAGTTTTTGCCAACAAAACCTTCTAATATTTGGGGAAAATGAGGGATCATAGAAGAATGCAGAAGAACTGACAAAGTGATAGCACTTAAGGAAACAGTTGGAGCTGTTACTGCTGTAGGAGAAAATCCTTCAGAGAGAAATGTTCTTGAATCCATGACATCAGGGGGATTGGAAAAAATGAGAGTCCTCCCTGGTGTACAATGTCTCAGGCACTAAAAGCTCAAGATAAAACCCATTTTTTTCTAGCCAGAGCAATTTGAGAAAGGAATCTCTGTGATCCAAGTTTGAGGGAATCTCCAATATCTTTTTTTTCCTCTGATTTTTGTATAATATAACATGAAGGGTGGCTACAGAAGAATGGGACTGCATTGCAACCCAAGAAACCAAGTAACTGAGGTGACAAGCAAACCAAGGATTTCTGGTTAGAAAACTAGCTGAGGAGCCCTTGGTTACATAGATTATGGGAGAATTCCCAGTGAAGAGAGGGCTAGAGAAGAGAGCTTCTGCTTCTCCCTATAAACATTCACAAGTTTGGGCTCACAGAGTTTAACCAGACAACCACAGAAGCAGAGCAAAACATTTCAAACCTAAGCTAACACTGAAACTCTCACAAATGTTGAATCATAAATTTGATCAACTTGTAATCAGATTGATTTTGAAAAAGAGGAAATGATTATTTCAACACAGGATTCTACATGTTCTACACGTGTGAAGCATTCTTCAAGTGTATTCAAAATAAAGAAAGAAATTCTTAGATAAAGGTAAAACATGAGAAATTATCACTAGTATTTGGGAACTAAAAGAAAAATAACAACAACAAGAAGAAAGGGCAAGAAAGTTTCTCAGGCTAACCAGAGAGAGTGTAAGTCTGTGGGAGTAAGAGTTTATTTCAGGACTAGATTGGGTGCTGTGTATACCTTACCTTAAGGACCCAGGTTGTTAATAAAAAGACAGGTATTTATCTAGTTTTCCAAGCAATAAAATATTGATATTCTCATGTTTTAGAAAGAAAACATATTTCAATATCCTTAAGTAATTTTAAGTAAATTGGAAAGGGGGAACAAATGTCATGTGGGGTTTTATTTCAAATATGTGATCAGTTGTAATGATATTTGATTTAATTCAATTTAATAATCCATTCAAATGGATAAATCATGAAAGCATATTGGAAGTGGTTGTTTCCCCAATTTTATGAGTTAAATGAATCAAGCTATAAGAATATGTGTCTTTCAAAATAAATAAGATTTTTTAAATTAGTATAAGAAACTGAAATTGTAGAAAATAAAATGATAGTCTAATTCATTTATATTTATTATTTTATATTTTCCTATTTATTCATATTTATGTTTACATTCATCTTGTTATCTTGTGTTTTTGGTTAAAGTATATGTGTATTAGTAACATTTATAAAACCCACACATTTTCTTAATACAGTAAACTTAAATATATTTAATGTAATCATGTAGAAATGAATGAATCAGTGATCAAACATGGTTACTTATCACAAAAATCTAAATGGTCTTATTTATTCTAAGTGTACATTTGTCAGCTAGGATGTATTTCCTAGGCTTACCACACATTTATTGTAGTGCGATTAGAAGGAACAGCTGTTCTTTTAGTGAACATACTTAAGGTGAATTCTATTATGGATCGAAGGTCTACATCCCACTGAGAGGGCAGATGGATAAATACTTGGTTTATGTACCAGAAGGAGATATGCTTCAGAGTTAGAGATTTCAGTTCACCTTATCATCAGCTGGATAAAACTCCATATGCCTCAACATAGTAACTTGATAAACCTCTACTTAACCTTATGTCTTTCCTGCTCATTATTTTAAATTATGCTCACAAGGTAAAGGTAGACTTATAATTTATTTTAATGCAAAATGTAGAGGTTATGTCCTTTTATAATTACATTGTTAGTTTACTTTAATTATTCTTGAAATTTATTTTCTCCTTCCATTTCTAAGCCAGTCAAAGTAAGCCAGGAAAAAGATACATGCTTAAAGGGCTTTAAGGAAACACTAGAATTTGTCAACGTTAGATCCTGAAAGGAATCTGGGAGATTTTAGTCTGAATCCAAACTTGGTTTTTTTTTTTGGTTTGTTTGTGCCTACACACCTCATTGCACAAAAAGTGCGCTAATACTACGTGAGATAGTGAGATTCTGGATTGTGTGAAGTTCATATGGTTTACACAGCAGAGGCAGCTGTTGGTGCCAATTATGTAGTAATAAACTTGAATAGCTGCCAAAAAATAAAAACCAAGTTTGACTTGAAAGCAAGTGAGACATGATGCTCTGAAAGCTGTCTCTGAGGACAGTAGATGCCTGTCTATATTCTGTAGATAGTAATTGCAGCCATTAAATCAAACAAAGACAGTCTGTCTTCATATGTGATTATTTTAGCCATAATAAAATATTGGTCTAAAATTTCTTTTAAAAACTTCTCTAGGCTTTGAAAATGGCTCACAAATGCATGATTTAGGTGTATAACCTCATTTATATCAAATCACCATCCTGAATATACACATATAAGAAATAAACTAAACATAGACTTTCTCACTTAAAAAAAAGCAAAAAGAAAAACAACCACCTCTTCAGGGGAATTAAGCAGATGTTTAAAATTTTTCAACAAATTTTAAAATGACTTAAGACGGGAAATGAAGAGAATTATATCCAATTTAAGCTCTAGGAAGTATGTCGACAGCCTATAATTATCTATTATTAAAGGAACTGGTGTAAAGGAGAGAAAACTTGTATGTGGAAGGGAGGTTTCTTTCATTGGCTGAAATTTTTGAATTGTAGTAAAATGATAAATGAGGAATGATTTTCTATTCTATATCCATCCATCTCCTTTTGAAGTTTATACTTTAATTCACTCATTTGTTTGTATAAATTTTTTTTTTAAAAGTGAATTCTGATAACTAGTTCCAAGAGTTTTCAGCCAGCTTCAGAGGAGAAGGATAAATGAGAAAGAGAAAGTTTAAAAAAAAGAATGTATTCATCCAAGGAATTTAGTCTGTATAATACTTTGTATATTAATAAATACTTAATCATTTTTGTCATATTTTCCTATTTCTTTAAGGTAAAGAAAATATTAGAAATTGACAATGTAAAACATTACTTGATGTTGTAAGAAGAAAACAGTTTTATGGTTTTTGTTTTTGTTTTTGTATTTGTTATTAAATTTCAGGCTCTGTGACTTTCCAATTCTTACTTGGTTGAGAAAGATGACAATCTGATGGCATATACTTGCTGCCATTGAAATTCACTATTTACTCTTCCAAGCTTAACAGCTTCAAGCACTCAAGGTCTTGACTACTTTAGAATTTTGAGAGTGAAAAATTATGCTGCTAGTAGTTGTTCACTACCTTTTTGTTCAAACCTTTTCTCAGGGGTCTTTTGTCAGATGGAGTTTTGGCAAAAGTAGTTCTCCTTGTCTCTTAAACTGAAAAGTCGCCAGCCATTGTCACTGGGAAGACTCCGGGGAGTGGTTTTCCCCATGCTACAGGCACTGGCAACTTATTGGCTAGTAAACACCCAACAAAAGAGAAATAAATCGCTCTTGCTGTCTCTTAAAATGCCCTGACGACCAAAGCACGGAGAAGACCAAAAATACAAATAAGCAAATTAATAATAACACCAAATCCTTGAAGATCCATTAGCCAAAAGAATACAAGTAAGACACAGGGATCAAGTGACTCCTAATGATACAGAACAGAAGGAGAGAGTGTACTTGGAAAAAAAA
This sequence comes from Glaucomys volans, assembly GCA_020662805.1. Taxonomy (NCBI): domain Eukaryota; kingdom Metazoa; phylum Chordata; class Mammalia; order Rodentia; family Sciuridae; genus Glaucomys; species Glaucomys volans. The sequence goes on from JAJEJO010004609.1 coordinate 411,963, forward strand.
AAAATACTAAGTGCAATAAAGAAAATTCAAGTATAGCACATATGGAGCTCCTGGAAGTGAAGCTCCAGCTACAGAAATAGCCAGGCAAGACCTGGGTACCAAAAAAACAAAAAACAAAACCAAAACACAAACAAGCAAACAAACACTGGAAGGAAGAAAGCAATACTTGAAGTAAAAGGTAATTTCCTTTATTAGTGGCTTGAAATAATTAGCAAGGGACATATCCCAAAAGGGATCAACATATGAAGAAATTAAAATTGAATAGGAAAAATTAAGAATTGGGAAAATTTTTCAGATATACTTGACTTCCAAAAGGAGAAGAAGAAACATATGGAGAACAATTAAGTAAATGATAAAATGTGTTTTTCTCATATAATAAAAGTCTCCAGTCTGCAGATTGAAAATGTTCATTAAGTAATAGCAAGGTTCAATAAGCCTAGTTAAATTCATGAATGTAGAGGCTTTTAGACAGAAAAGACAAGTCATTTATTGTGGTAGTGATTAGAATGGTTTACACTTATCTCAATTCTTTTAGGCATATAGAAGAATTAAATGTTTTATCCCATTTGAAGTTAGGGTGGCTAGGCTTTCTTTCCTCTTCGTCCTCCCCTTCCTCCTCTATCTCCCTCTCCTGCTCCTTCTCCTTCTCTTTATCACCATATCACCTTATCACCAAGCTGTATCCCCAGCCCTTATAATTTTTTATTTTCAGACAGAGTCTCTCTAAGTTTCCAGTGCTAGCCTTGAACTTCTCATCTTCCTGCCTGCACTTGAAGCCCTGGGATTGCAGGTAAGTAGGGTGTCAGGTCTGTGTGGAAGCCTTAAAGACCTGTGCATGACTTGCTATACCCTCATCCTTTAATTGTTGTCATTTGGTACCTTGTGGAGAAATAGAGCTTCTGTCAGCCCATGTCCTTATGATAACCAGAGATCCTGCCAGTCAGCATGCTTAGACGCGGAGATCCTTGCTGTGAGTGTGTAAACATGCACTATGTTAGTGTGCTGATTTGGGGAATTGTTTGATAATGTGACACAATCCAGACAATTTTGACCCTCAGAGCAATGGAAATTAGGTAATGGTGAAATACATTTACAAATTCCAAGAAAATCATCTTGCCCCAATCATTAGGGAGTTAAAAACCAAATATAAGGACCTAACTTTTTGCTAAAATATATGGATAATGGACTTCTCTATCTAAATATTAGGCTGCATGTGCACAGAATTACTAAAATTTTGTACAAGGCTGAAAAATGTAGTATATTTGTTTCTATCTTGGTATTTGTTATTTTAAAAGGGATTTTAAGAGAAGAAAAGAGGTAGTCAAAAGAAAGCAATTATCTTACTTGAATTCAAAATATCAGCTACCTATACGAGTTACATTATTAACACATTCTCTAGTTTACAAATCTAATAGTTGATATTCTCAGGAATAAATACGAAATTTAATACACATGTCTTCATTTTAAATGCTTACATTCAAATACTTGTTGATAACATTATTGTCACTTATTCTATGGAATTATTAGCTATATAGTCTGTGTTTTCCTCATTTTCTAATAACTATTTTAAAAATTTAGGCTGTGAGCAGTGGTGCACACTTGTAATCACAGTGAATCTGGAGGCTCAGGCAGGGAGATCTCAAATTCAAGGCCAGTCCCAGCACAGCTTAGTGAGACCCTGTCTCAAAATGAAAAATAAAAAGGACTGGGGATGGAGCTCAGAAGTAAAGTGCCGTTTGGTTAAATCCCTAGTACCAAAAACAAAACAAATTTAAAAAAAGTATCACCTAAATGTCTTACCAAACTACATAACATTTTATGACAATTAATTTATACAATGTTTAATTGATTTATTTTCTGAAATTGAGGCTATAGTGAATAATGTTGTTATTTACTCAAATACATAAAGAATATTAAGGAGAAAATTATTGGGACAAAGTTACAATTTTCAACTTAGTAAATAATGTCAAACTATTTCAAAATGTCATGCCAATTTTCATTTCTCCAACTACTGTTATACTTCCCAGAAAGATTCTCCAGTGCCACCAGGAGAAAGTCAGCCCCACCCTAATTCCCCCTCCCTACAGCCCAACCCTAAACCTTCCCTCACCCTAACCCTATAGCCCTGCCCTAATCCCATCCTGAGCCCTATAAAAGTTGGCAACTACACAATTAGGCACGATCCCCCAGAACCCCGCTTTTAGGAGTAAGGGAGGTTGTCGCTGGCCAGCTAAAGTAAAGGCTTCTTTTGACTTTACGTGATTGGCTTGGATGATTTTATTTTCTTTGGGTACAACACCACCTGACAAATATTTCAAGTCTCTTACAGATTGATCACCATGCTGAATATATACAAGTATTTTCCTTTGGCTTTAATTTATATCAACCTAATTTTTTATGAGCCTGAAAACTTTAATAATTGTATTGATATTTTGTATTTCTGTTGTATGAAGTACCCCTTACAGGTTTATAACTTAGTCTTAGAATTATTTTTTAATTGATTTATGAAACTTTTTGGGGTTTCCTGCTTTTTCTTGGATATTACTTTAATTGTAATCATATTCTTCAGATTGTGACTGAAGTTGTCATTTTACTTATTACTCATTATTTATTCATTTTAATCAATATTATGCATCTTCTGAGTAATTCTGTTTTTATTCTATTATCATTAAGCAATTTATTTTTATCTAAATTATTGAGGGTTTTCTTTTTCACATCTATAACTTTATTTTCCTGAAGTGAGTAGAGCATTGAGGTAAGCAAGGAAAGACAGCAAGCATTAAATTCCTTACCAAGTTGACACCAATGTGGTAACTGAATTTGTATCATATGAAGGAACTTCAGATGCCAATGAAAGTGCATGCTACACCCCTCCCACCTGAGAATTAAAACAATTAGTATGTGCACACTCTGTCCTGTAGGTCATTGGGAGCAATACCTGCTGCAGTATGTGTATGTATTTAATTTTATGGCTCAACTGGCAGCATAGTGTGATTTGGAGGAGTGGATCATACTAAAAGAAATGTAAAAGGTATCATTTTAATATAGACTCTGTGCACAAAATGAAAAGCACTGGGAGTTATGAGTTGAGCACCAATGGCATTTGCTGCAGCATGTCGGTGACTTGTTGCCATCCAGGTGACTTGACCTTTATTCATATTTTTGAAATCATTTCATCTTATACAGTACTTCAAACAATTTTGTTTCCTACCCATAGTCTTGCTAACTCCTTTTGCTTACACCTGGGTTTAACCTTAGTGAGTTGTTAAAGTTTTTTTTTCTTTCTAGTTCTCTATACCTGCAGACATTTTCAAGTAATCTTTATTTCTTTAAACAAAGTAAGCATAATAATAGAATCTTAGATAACATGCCCTTATATACAGTTGTTGAGAGTTCATTGTCTTTCTTGTCTCTCTTTAAACCCCTCTCTCATGCTCGTTCTTTCTTTCTTTCTTTCTTTCTTTCTTCCTTCCTTCCTTCCTTCCTTCCTTCCTTCCTTCCTTCCTTCCTTCCTTCCTTCCTTCCTTCCTTCCTTTCTCTCTCTTTCTTTCTTTCTTTCTTTCTTTCTTTCTTTCTTTCTTTCTTTCTTTCTTTCCTTCTTCTCCTTTTTTTAAAATCTGGTCTCTTCTATATATTGTTCCTTATTCTAGATGTCTCAGATCTTTTTCTTCTAAATAATTTTTTTAAATATGTGCTCCCTATTTTTGTCAAAATATATATTTTGATAATCTATGGGGTATATGATGAAGATGTGTTCATTGACAAAAAAATATGCTATCTTCTGACGAACACTTGGGATATTTTGTTTGGTTGTCATTTAAATTGTGAAGTCATGAAAGAAGGAGTCATTCCTGTTTTTCTTCCACATCTATACAAAATATGCCCTGTGCTTTCTGACTCCCCCCCAAATATATTCATATGCTTAATATTATTTCCCACTGTTCTGATAAATACTATAATTTATTAATTGTTGTCAACTTGAGTTGGCCAATAACATTTTCTGAGGTCTCATCTGTTAATCAACTGATTTGTGGATATGTGTCAAGGCAATTGAGTATCTTCTGTATCACTTTGTTAGGGCTTCTATAAGAAAATAACTTATACGGAGTGGCTTAAACAATAGATATTTTTTTCTCTCACAGTTCAGAACTTTATTTCTTGCAGTTCTGGAGTCTGGCAGTCTTAAATCAGGGTGTCCCATGGTTGGGTTCTAGGGAAGACTTCCTGTGCTGGATTGTAGACTGTAACTTCCCTTCATATCTATATACCATGGAAAGACATCTAGCTAGATCTCTAACCTGTTCTCACAAGAGTTCTAATTCCATTTGTTATAGCAACAGAAAACAGATTAAAATGTTGTGCTCTCCAGGGAGATTCTCCAGCGAGAAGGAGACAGTCAGCCCCACCCCAATCCCAAATCCCCTCGCTGTAGCCCACCCCCATCCCTTCCCCTCCCTATAGCCCCACCCTAATTCCTTCCACCACCCTACAAAATTTGGCAACAAAAGAACTAAGGCACCATTTCCCAGAACACTGCTTTTAGGTGTAAGGGGATCAATGCTGGCCAACTAAAATAAAGGCTTCTATTGGCTTCACGTGATCGGCGTGGATGATTTTATTTTCTTGGGTACAACACATTTATAAGGGCTCTACTTTCATGTCCTAAATACCTCTGAAAGACCCATTTTGAAATATCACATTGGAATTAGAACTTAATTTTGGAGGTGTTGGGAGCTGCTAATCAATGGTGGGCTTGTCTGAGCCATTTCTAAGCAGAGGCATCCCCTCAGAAACCTCTTAGGGTCATTTCACTGATCCAAAACCACACCTTTGCCTTGGAAACATCCTGCTCAAATTGAATTCTGTGATATTGCAGAACTTACTGGTTCAGACAGTCCAAGCTTCAAATGCAACTCCCAGGAGGTGGAAAAAGATACCTGTGTGCCCAAATAGCCTTGAGGCATTAACTCCTTGAAGGAGGAAGTTTAAGCACAAAATGACAGATGCAGACCCCAACAAATTCAAAGAATCCATCATTCACGGATACCTACAGTGGTTGCTCATTTTCTGGATAAAAAATGGCCATCGGTGACAGAGGGGACTTTAGTTTCATAGGGCACAATGAGGGTGGTTTAATAATTGGAAACTGTGGATGTACCATTAGGACAGTCAGAGTCTTGTTGTACAGGTTAAAACTTTAACTCAGGAAGGCAGATGTAAAAAGGTCAAAACTTATTGTTACCTGGAGAGATAGGAATTCAGATCCCGGGGGTTGAGTACTCAAATCTCACCCATTGATTTTCTTTCTCTGGGATTCATTGTTTCACAATTGTTTCACAACACATTCACAACAAAACTCTGGGATTCAGAGTTTGGATATTTCCTGTGCCTCCATTTAGGACAAATTTGCATGGGGGAAGGTCCAAGTCCAGAACCCAGCATTCAGAATCCACCCCCTTCCTTCAGGGCCCATTGTTTTTGGAAAAGGATTTACCGGGAGAGGTTAATGCTTGGCTAATTTCCCCTCCCTCCTCTGGAGCTGCACTGCCTTTCTGTTTTTCTTTGGGGGCTGTCTTGTAGGAATATTTTTTTTCCATAACACTGCAGGAAGAATTACTGCCCAAGTGATAAGTTTCCAGTCAGTCCAATTTCCCCAGAGCCTCTAGCTTCTTGTTTATCTTGAAAAAGTTTTTCTCACAATAACTCCTCCTTTGATGTGTTTCACTGCAAATAAAGCATTTGCAGGCTTTTTCCCTTTGTTAGGATGAGACCCATCACATTTTTTCTTCCCATAAAGTTCTCACTTTAACTATATTTCCTGTATCCTTTCTCTTTATTTCTTAATACTATCTTTTCAGCCTTTACTTTCCAGCCAGCCCACACCTCTCTATGGTTTACTGATTCCCTCCCAATGAGGTTATGTTGGGGACAAAAACATTCAATCCATTGCAAGAATCTCATTACATTTTCCATGCAGCATATTACTGTTTGTGTAATTTATCTGAAACTGAATTTTTCAACTATTTTTTCACACAATTGACTTTTTGAAGTATTGTGTTCCATTTTGTTGTAAACTGTTTGTTATAGATTTGTCTGATGATATCCTCGTTGTGCCATTGAAGCCAGAATTAACAGGCAGTTAGTGTAGAAATCAGGGAATCTGGTCAAATTGAGGAATGGAGTCTGGGAAGTTGGAGAAGCCCCTGGGAGATTGGAATGTCAGTGTCTCCAGAGCCCTTTCATCACCAAGCTTAACTGCCCCTCCCCAAAAGTTGCAGGCAGGGAGTTGCTAATTAATGCCTCCTGGGCCCCCACCTGAATTTCCATGTGGCCCTTCCCCCTGCCATTCGCACCTCACCTTTTTGCTGTGTCACCACCGCCATATGGGCAGGAAGGAGAGATAAGGGTCAGAGGAAGGGGCAGAACAGAAGAAGACCCTAACCTATAAAAGAGGGAGGGTGTGCTCACTTCTTGGGGATTCCAGAACATCAGTCATGGCCCCCCTTCTCCCACTCCAGAGAAGTTTGTATTACTACTTTTAAATAAAGCCTGCTTAACATGCTTGCCTTGGTGTGCTTCTCTGGAGTTATACTTCAACACCAGAGGAAGCAGACTCGTCACTGGTATGCAACGGTATGGTATCACCATCATGTATGTTCTATTCTTAATTCTTCTGTAAACTGAAATTTTTACCTAGAAGAAGTTTATCTTCCATTAAATGGTTAGTACTTTTAATTTTTATTTAATGTTTCTTGGATTTCTTACTTATTTATTTGTTCTAATTAGTTATACATGGTAGCAGAATACACTTTGAGACATCATACATAAATGGAGTATAATTTCTCATTCCTCTGGTTGTATATAATGTAGAATCAAAACAGTCATATAGTCATATATGTACATAGGGTAATAATGCCTCATTTGTTCTATTATCTTTCTTTCCTCCATTTACCCTCTGCTCCCTTCACTCCCCTCTACTTAATGTAAAGCAACTTTATTTGTCCCTAGCCTTCCCCCTTATTGTGAATTAGTATCTGCATATCAGAGAAAACATTTGGCCTTTGTTTTGGGGGAACTGACTTCTTTCACTTAACATGATATTTTCCAGCCCCATCCATTTACCAGAAAATGCCATCATTTCATTCTTTAAGTCTGAGTAATTTCCATTGTATATATAAACCATATTTTCTTTATCCATCATCTGCTGGAGAATATAGTTTGATTCCATACTTTAAGAATTGTGAGTTGAGCTGCTATAAACATTGATGTGGCTGTGTCACTGTAGTATGCTGATTTTAGGTCTTTTGGGTATAAACAGAGGAGTGGGGTAACTGGGTCAAATAGTGGTTCCATTAAAAGTTTTATGACAAATCTCCATACTCAGTCCTAAAAAACAGTATTTGAAGATTGACCTTAACGTCTATCTTAATCCATTTGAGCTGTTGTAATAAAATATCATAAATTGGGTGTCTTATAATTAACAAAAATTTATTTCTCACAGTTCTGGGGCTGGAAAGTCCAAGATAAGGTTGCCAGCATAGTCACTTTCTGGTGAGGTTCCACTTCCTGTTCCACTTCCTTCACACTGTGTCCTCCCACAGTGGAAGAAATGAGTTAGGTCTCTGGGGTCTAATTTACAAGGGCACTAATCACATTAATAAGGCTTTATACTCATGGCCCAATGGTCTTTCAAAGGGCCTACCTCCCAATACCATTACACTAACAGAATTTCAAGATAAATTTTGGAGCACACAAACATTCAGACCACAGCAGATCGCTTTTCATGTTCATATCTTATGCAATCTCTTTACCTAAAATATAGGTAGAAACTATGAATACAGTGTGACAGTTGATTTATTTAATTAGGTTAGGTTATATTTCAGATGGTGATGGGATGGTTGCTATGAGACCTTATATAGGACTGAATCACAGTGCTTATAAAGGATCTGACATCAGAGGCACAAACTTCTGTTAGTTGGGGAAAAATAAAACTTATGTTGTGGCTTGCCTATGCTATTTATATATCAAGGACTAAAGGTGGGCTCTAAAGGGGAGTGGTACTTGGCACCAGTTGTTAAGTAAATGGGAATCTCAGTGACAGATCTATAAGGAAATGATACTGCCAAAACCAGTGTGCTTAGAAAAGGCTTCCCAGCTCTTGGTGAGAACTATAGCCAACAATTTCAGCCTGATCAGAAGATCCTGCTAGCTCAGGCCCAGACCCCTGATCATGTTATAATGTGAGATAGTACCATGGTACATTTATGTTGCTACCATGATATATGAGACTCTGTAATTCATGATGAAAAAAAAAATTGTGATGATAGTTCTGGAGACTGGCATCTGGTAGAAGGCTATGTCATCACATGGCAGAAGGTAGAAGGACAAGATATACAGTCCATTTACAAGAGCACTAATCCATTCATGAGGGAAGATACCTCATGACTTAAATCATTCCCATTTGGCTCAACTTTATAATGCAAATTAAATTCTAGCATGAATTTTGAATGGGGCAAAAATTCACATCATAGCAGACAATAAATTCGTGTTGGTTTAAGTCAATGAGTTTATGATACTATATTCCATAGTGTATCACACCAATACAATCTTCTTTTCTGCTAGTCTGCCTGACAGTGACTGGATATGGTTTGAATTTTTCCAATTTGAAGGAGAGTCCTACTTGCATCTACTTCCTAGATGCCAGGGATGAAAAACTCTTTGAAGCATAGGATTGTGTAGCCTCGTAAGTAAATATTGTCAAGTTTGAAAAAACCTGCATTACACTCTTTTGTTAGAATGATCTCTATTTGGAAGAGAAACTCTAAATCTTAGTTGGAATCTTGAGACTATAAGCAACATTTGGAAAGTAAATTAGGAATTTTCATGAACTATATAAGCTTTCCTTGTGATACTAGGATATTACTAAGTACTACATAACTCCTTGCATTATTCTGGGTTGCCAACTGAGTCTGTTACTTCCTACATATAAGTATTATGTTTAACATAGTTTCTGATACTTCAAGAAACACTGCACACATGAGAAATTTGTTAGTTTAGATATTTTTCTTCAGAATGTAAAAATTATTTGAGCTTTACTCTTTCTTTATACTTTACTTTCTGGAGGTATTTTGATTAAATATCTCAATAGAGAAATTTAATTGGTAGGCATAATCCAATATTTGTCTTCTTAACATTCTAAGTATTCCATTCCCCTTCTTATTCAAAAGTTTCCTAGTTTGCTGGTATAAAACTCATGAAAGGAGCGGCGGTGGCCCGGAGGGTAAAGCTCCCAAAGGTGGCGGGTAGAGAAAGGAGTGCGCTCTCGCCAGAGTCAGACAAAAGTGGTAGCTTGATTTTATTGGAATGTGTGTCCCCGGTGAAATCTCCAGCCCCCGCCCCCCCCCCCAAAGTCGGGGTGAGAGAGCCAGGAGAAATTGCACGTGACTTTGGCTGCTCAGGGTTTTTATACAGAGGAAGGGGGTCAAGGGGTCCTGCCCAGGAAAAGGTGGACCCAAGGTGGACGTCAGGGTCAGCAGGTCTGCCTCATTGGTCACTTCTGGCACAGTGTGTTGCTAGGTGACCATGCTCCCTCCCACTGCAGCCGCCCAATACAACCTAACAGCTTGATTGCCATCCATTTTTAAAATCCAATGTGGGTCATAGAATTATAAAAGTTGTGGATGACATGAACACAAAGTGAAGATATTATTGTATCTTTTATACTTCAGAACTGGAAGACTCCTTAGGACCTTCAGAGACTTAAGAACTGGGTACAAAAATTTCCAATAGTAAACACAAATAAATGCTGAGTTGGAGACATTCTGAAACTATATGTAATTCTTGGACATGATGAATTAAGTATTAAATGAATGCAAGTTTGGAGTCCATTTTATTCAGTTTCAGGATTTTCACATGCTCTTTGAGGAAAAATTTTTAAATAGAAAAATATAGTAAAACACAGGATTTCTGTAAGTTTCTACCTGTTGTCAGTCAATGAGATTCCACAATGCAGATTCTCTGCCATTTGTTATGAATTCCAATACTCTCTTTCTGATATTTACCATCAGAACATTTTACAGAGAAGAGATAAACGACAACGAGGGAGGCATAGTGACAGACTAAATTTTTGGACTGTCAAGATCCTTTTGTTTAACAGGTGAAAACAGTACAGAGAACTTGATGGTTGTTAAAACCTTCTGCCTTGCCTGAGCCTTGCTATCAAATTAGTTTTGCCAAATAAGATCTACTCATTTTTTCTCATCATAATCTCAAATGTCTTGAGAACACCAATTTGTTGTGTTTTGTGGTTATTCTTTTTTATCTATAATTAGACTTGTCCCCAAGGACATGGACATGCAGATCACAAATAATTAATTAAATGTGAAATTTTATCCATAACTGATTGTTTAACAAGCTCAGTTACCTCAAATTAAAAATAGATAACAAATTAAAATCAAAAGATCTAGCAGAATGCCAGACTATGGTAGACCTGTAACTCCAACTCCAAAAAATTGGGAAGTTAAGGTGTCATGATCATGATTTGAAGGCCAATTTGGATAATACAGAGAGACTCATCTCAATAAAACAAAGCAAACAGAATCTACTAGTCTAACTCACCAAATGTTAATATTTTCATAATATTAATAATATTGACAGGCATATATAATGCTTACTGTGAAAAAGATCCATTTTTGATGGCTGTCTTTAGATAGAAATTTATTCATTTATTTATTTATTCATTCATTCATTCATTTATTCGATGTTGGGGATTGAACCCAGGACCTCTGTTATGTTAAGCATATGTTCTATCACGAAGCAATACCTTAAGCCCCTTGATGGTAACTCATTTAATCCCTGTAGCAAACTTGTAGAATAAGCTATGTTTATCTAACTGTGGTAAATAAAAGAACTGGAATAAAGACAATCGAAGACGCTTCATAAAGACGTACTGCTAGTAAGGGGGTTAGCAAATATTTAAAAGAGTCTCACTTCTAATTTATTTATTTATTTATTTATTTATTTAGTCTTTAGTTAATTGTTCATTTATTTTTACCCTTTGAAGCACCCTGAACTGGTTGCTATGATAGAGGTAACTATGAAAGAAATGTAAATCAATAAATCACAAACAGGTTTGGTGGCATTTACCTGTCATCCCAGGTATGCCTGTCACCCTTGCTTGGGGGCTGAGGCAAGAGGATCACAAGTCTACAGCCAGCTCAGACAAGTTAGCAAGATGCTGTCTCAAAATTAAAAAAATATTAAAAAGGCCTGGGATGTGGATCAGTGATAGAGTACCTGTGGATTCCATTCCCAGTGTCACACACACACACACACACACACACACACCCACAATCACATTTTGATCTGTGGTACATTATGAGCACACACACACACCAAGTATTATCCAAGTAACAAAGTAGAAAACCAGAAGGCTGACTGGGTAATGGTAAAGTTCCAAATATTATAGCTTCTCATAGTGTAGCCATTTGAACACATTGATATTGTCATTCATTCATAATAATGACCCAATTGATAAAGATTTAATCCCTGTTCAGAGAATTTTAGTTAAGAAAGTATATAGGCAGTAAATCTACAAAGTATTATTTTGGATGCTTTAAATGTTTTTAACTAAATACTTAATTTTTAAATTACACTTCAGTGTTTTTTTCTTTTTGTGATTACTTGAGGGCTTAACATTCCCATTTTAAATTAGGATCAATTTCAGATTTACACTAGCAATATCAGTGCAATATAAAAACACTACTCATTTATGATCCTACTTCATCTTTCCCTTTTTTGTCTTATTATTATAGTATATATTATATTCATATATGCTACAAAAGTGACAATGCATTGCCATTAATGTCAGTAATGTTATGTCTGTTTAAGAGCTGAGAAAAAATGAGAAAAGACAAATTTTTTTTTTTTATATTTACATTTTACTTACCTTTTTGGATTGTTTTTATTAGTTCATGATCCTTGCTCTTACCAGCTTTCTTTGTGCTGCTTTTTCAAACACTGTGTTTTATAAGTCATAGGTCTAGCAACTCGACTATATACAAACTGTTTTACACACTACAGTAGCATTGTATAATATTTTATAACTCTAAAAGTACTTGTACTAGTGCAGTTTATTTTTAATGTGGATTCAAATTTCATCTAAATTTACTTTCTTTAAACTGAAGAACGTTCTTTAGTATTCTTTTAAGACTCATTTGAATTGACAAGAATGGCCTCCGTTTTTATCTAGGAATATCTTTATTTTACATTCATTTTGGAAAATACTTTTGCTAGATGTAAGATTATTGGTTGGCAGATTTTTTTTTTCTCTTTAGCACTTTATATCATTCCATTACCATTGGGCCTCCATTGCTTCTGATAAGAACACAGTTCTTAATCTTGTTGGTTTTCCTTGCAACTGACAAGCAATTTGATTCTTGTTGTTTTTGAGACTTTGTCATTGACTCTCGGCTTTTTTGCTATGATGTTTCTGGGTATGGCACTTTATATGAATCCTATCTGGAGTGTACTCAGAATCTTTTAGTATGTAGGTTAATGTTTATCAGCCTATTTAGGAAGATTTTAATCATTATTTTCTTCAGTTTCTTTCTCTTTTTCCTTTCTTTTTGATACTTATACTACACTATGTTAGTGCAATTAAAGTGTTTTACATTTCTCTAAGGTTTATCTTTATTCTTTTTGCTCTGTTCTTCATTTTGCATAATACTTATACATCTATTTTGAGTTTGCTAATTATTTATTTTTTTCATCTCAGATCTATTGTTGATCTCCTCTAGTTATGCTTTAATTTAATGGTACTTTGAAGTACCAGCATTTCCATTTCATAATGTTTAGAATTTCTATTTTTATAATTTTTAAAACAATTTCTATCACTTTATTAATATTTACTATTTAATGAGCAATGGCAAGACTGTCTATGTTTCTCTGATATCTGGTAACTACATATCTTTAATTTGGAATATATCCCTCATGGAAAACCCATAGTTGCTGGTTGATTGCTTTCAGTTTTCAGCAATGCACTGGTATAAAAATTGCTCCCATGTAGACCAAATGAAATTCAGGTAGAGTTAATTTTTATGGTTAATATTTGAGATTTCTTTTCACCGTAGAAAGACGTATCTGCTGTTACTTTTCTTCATTGTCTTGGTTGAATTAGACTTCCTGTTGTTCTTATTTAAAAGAAGCTTTTTGTCCCAAGAATGCCTGTAAGAGTGAACTTCCTCACACTTTCTATCAAAATAAAGTAAGTTATCTTTGGAAGAGACTTTGAGCTTCCTATTTTTGTGAATTTCCTCTCTCTCTGGCAACTCTTGTCCACCACTACATGCAATGGATATGTCTCTCTCATCTCTCCTCTCCCAATACAGATCCTCTGCCCTGTAAAGAAACTGAGCAGAGGGCACCAGTATCTTTGGCCTGTCATTCTTGGTACACAATGTCTTTCTCATACATAGGGCTAGCAGAGGAAGGCTATTTCTAACTTGTTGGATGTACACATGAGGCATTTAGTCTCTTTAATTTAGTATTGGAGGAGATGAGATAAACTGCTGCTGTGTCCTTCCCAGTGAGATGTTCAATGACCTTTGAGAGATGAGTAGAGAGGGAGGTTTCTTCTTGGTCAATGTTACCCACGTGCCACCTCCATCAAGTTGAGCTGAATGGTGGGAGGGTGGGAAAAGATTGTGTCTCAAATGCCACAGACTCTTGCTGTTCTTACAAATTTTAGAAAATTTTCTTGAACAAATGTTCATTAGGTTGATGTATGCCCTGAGGAGGATTTCCAGAGACTTAAATTACTTTCTGTAGTCTCACACCAATATACTGCTTCTCTAGGGGGAGGTTCTGCAGGACTACTCATGAGACCATTCTGGAAGTGGAACTCTAAACACTTAATTTGTAAGGATACTTTCAGTTATCTGAACATTTCATTAATATAATGAACAATGCCCTTCCTCAGCAATGTGAGATAAATGAGGTATGGCCCTAAAAGTTTAGAGTCAATTTAAGAATATACTAATTCCATTACTCTTCATCAAATGATAAAATGAAAGACATTATAGCTCTCTAATCTAGTTTGCTATTGTCAGCAACTGGATCACATATTTACAAGTCTCATTTATAAGTTCCACAACACATCCTTGAAAATTCATTATTGGGTTTTTATTACAATTTTCACAGTACAGTGCCTTTCATTCCCTTTGTTCACTCCCACCCCCAGCCCACAGAGTTAGTTTCTCTCAGAACCCTTGGGACATTTCTTAATAATCATCACCAATATCATTAAAATAATAACTTCTATTCTTTTTTTCCCCAGAATTTCAAGTAGTTTGAGAAGACCAAATAGTTTAATTTGACTCATATCTCAGGTGTATGGAAGCAGAGAATAAAGAGAGTAACTTTAGAAGGTGTGTCAGGTACCAGATTGTGGTGAGTTTTACATAGTTTGTTATGGTTGCTTTATTCAGCAGGCCATGGGAAGTATTTGAATAGCTTCTGTTGGGGAGATAATGAAGGCTACATTTTCATTTCTGTTGTTCTTATTAGTTTTAGCAAGGTTTGTCTGCTACATTTTGGAAAAGGAAGCGTGTAGCTACAAGACTGCAATGATAGTCCAGATGAGTAGTGATTTCCTGAGCTAGGACAGCATCAGAGGAGGTAAAACAGACAGGATAGATAGAAAAGTTAAGAAGCAGAGGACCAGTCACTAATTTAGGTGGATATTGGTAGATTTAAAGATTTAAAGCAAATTCCAGATTTTATGATTGTGCAACTACATTGACTATGTTATGATTAAGGAAGAATGAATTCCGAAAGGAAATCAATGTTTTCAGTTTGGGACCCTGTTGTTTTTATATGACTTTAGGATACCAATCACAATCAGTAGGGTGTTGAACATATAAGCATGAAATCAGGAACAAGATCTGTGCTAGAGATGTATATTCACAGATCATTCACATATAGGAATTAGTGAAATCATACGAGTTAAGAAAATCAAAGTTTGAAAACTGTGAAGTATGAAAGGGCAGAACTGTGTGAAAACAGTATTTAGGGTGCAGGCTAAAGAGAGCTTGTTTAGGAAAAAAATTCTACCTTTTCTATTTAAACAATTTTGGGGGTTATTTCTTTTTTAATTCACTAAATTATTAAGTAGTAATTTCAGATCAATAGATATCTTCTCCAGTAGTTTGATCTGATGTAAAGAATAATGGTGAGATATGTTCCTGCAAGCAAGTAAATTTAAAAAATACTAGATAAAAAATATCCACATTTCATTACAGAGACAAATTATATGACTAGGGATTCTTTGAGAAAGTAGAATAAGTGTATGTATGTATCTCTTAATAAATAGCTGTTCTAGAAGCCTTTCCTAAGTGAATTCACTCATAAATCTACTCTACTTGCTAAGACTACAAGTCATAAATGCCAAAGCTAATTCTCCTAGACAAATTGAAGCATATGATGTCCTTTCTTTTTGGTTATTTATTGAAACATTGAATATTTATATTCTGCTTGTGTTTTTAACCAAAGGTTTTATATGTGGAGATTATATTAGACTATCTAATTCAAGAGATAAGTCATTACATGAGTTCATACAATTAAGCAAACTAACCTTTTAAATTTTTTTCCAAATAATCAATTTTAGAAAGTTCTATAAAAAACTTAATTCATTATGACTGTACTACACCTCTGCAGTGTGTTTAGTTCCATGTTTGGAATATAAATTTATTCATGATATTTTATAAATCTGTTTTATTTTTTTTTCTGTTTTTTATTTGCTATGCACATTTTTTAATTGTATAAATACATACAATTCTATGATCTATTTTTCTTGTCATTAATAGTGACTTTTTTGTCCATCTGATAAATGTTTATTAAGTGACTTAAATTACATATTTATAAATGGCTACAAGATATTCAATATGGTCTATGTTTTAGTGACATAATCAACAATGACTGGGAAAAGATGGCTTTTTTTTTCTGTTGAGTGTGTTTCCACTTCACTCCTTTATGCTCATCTGAACTGTGGAATCCATAGGATGCAAATGTCTTACCTTCATTCATGAAATTAATAAGAAAATAGAGAAGACTTGAACTAGTTGTGCCTGATTTTGCGCTTCATTTAAAAAAAAAATCTATATTTCTAGTGAGTCCAGTCATAGATCAGACCAGCAGGAACAAATGTGCATATAAAACTCACCTCAAAAAATTCCTTAAGTAATCTACATAGTTCATTATACATGATTTTGCATTGACCATATGATTTCTTAATTCCAAAATAGCCAAATATCTCTTCAGTGAAAATCAGTTAATTAAATTTAGTCTGTGCTTTGATATTGGAGTGTTTGTTTCAGATTTTGTTAAACACATGTAAGTGAATGTATACAAGGTTATTCAATTGTTCTCTCTGTAGACCATGCATTTCCTTTGAAGAACTACAGCATATGTACAAAAATCTCTCAGAAATAATCATCACTCTGCAAGAAGACTTTTAAAGTATTAAGTAAAAAGTGAGTATGAATTAGAAGGGAGAGTTAGAAGAGATTATTTTCCTGTCAGAACCATTCTGAAGTTTCTGCACTGCCTCTCTGTGAAGCCCTGGCTCTACTCCTCTCAATCGACATAATCTTGAGGCAGTTATTTTAAGACAAATGTCTGAATTAATTTAAAATATTACCCTAAGTGTATTCATTTTTCATATAAAAGAATTTTGACTTCCACAGTAAGCACTGGCAGTGTTGGAATAGTTTAAGTTTTACCCTTATGCTTCTCTCATATAACTGAACAGAATTAAATAGAACTCGGCTAAATATGGGAAATACAATATACACCTGTGTATGTGTGTGTGTGTGTGTGTGTGTGTGTGTATGTGTGTGTGTGTGTGTGTGTGAGAGAGAGAGAGAGAGAGAATTCTGCAACATATCAAATGTTTCTATACATTTTCAGTACCTTGCAGCTGTGAAAATATAGCTATAACTAATCACCATGCAAATATTTTAAATTTTACTTATGCATGTGGGGTGTACACCAAAATGTTCATTTTTTTAATTTTTTTTTTTTTTTTTACTAAAAACAGAGCTCATGACTGAGTAAAGGAAGTGTCATGTTCAGATGAACAGTCCGTTTGCAATCAAATACATGATATGCTCCTGGATGGAAATTTGGGAGAGTTGAACTTTTAACCATAAAATAAATATAACTTAAGTTACTGAGCCTTTACCTTCTTCCTTTCTGAGTTGGAAGACTTCCACC
This sequence comes from Glaucomys volans, assembly GCA_020662805.1. NCBI lineage: Eukaryota > Metazoa > Chordata > Mammalia > Rodentia > Sciuridae > Glaucomys > Glaucomys volans. The sequence continues at coordinate 429,234 of JAJEJO010004609.1, forward strand.
ACCATTCCTGAATGTGAAGGCCTCACAATTAGGATCAGTTTTCTACAGAGACTTTCATGGAAATTCTACACAGAAGAACAACATTGCATGCCATGTATGGGACTGCAGCCTGCTGCTTATGCTTGAACCAGATGCACTAAACCTAAAATGATGACATGTAAGTTCCTCTGTCGGCCACTTAGCAATATATCAAATGAAACTATTAATATAAATATTCATCCAATTATCTTTGGTGTTTGAAAATTATTCTTGCTGAGGAAAAGGAGTTTAAAAAATCAGGATCTATCTGTGAAGGTTTTTAAATGGGGACATTCTTATGACCAGTGTCATATCACTCATCTCACCTACATGAAATGATCATACTAGGGGATAAAGCCTGCCAAAATTTTCATGAACAACATCAAAAAGAGGACAGTGCAAATGGTACTTGTATTCCAAAATCAGATGCTTTATTCTCTCTTCCCAGCCAATGAAGTTTTTCTTTTCTTGAAAACATGGCAGCTCTTCCGAACTGTGCATGTCATATTTTGTAAAAAAAAAACCCACAAAAAACAAAAGCAAAAACAAATTAACAAATGAATTAGAAACATTTAAATATCTTAAATATCTTTTTTTTTTTTTCTTTTTGGTGCTGGGGATAGAACCCAAGGGTGCTTAGCCACTGAGTCACATCCCTAGCCTTCTTTTATATTGTGTTAAGAGGTAGGGTCTTCCTGAGTTGCTTAGGGTGTCTCTAAGTTACTGAAGCTGGCTTTGAGTTTCCTATCCTCCTGCCTCAGCCTCCTGAGCTACTGGGATAACAGGAGTGTGCCACCGTGCCCAGCTTCAAATTTTTTATTGGTATTCCATTTAAGAGTTTGAGAAAAAATTTCCTTTTTAAAGTGATACATGTTTATAGCTAAATATTTAATTTCAAACAATCTGATTACATTTCTTTGTATCTGAAGACTTACCTATTTTATTTCCAGTCCTTTATTTTTCTTTCTCACATTCAGTTGCTAAATTTCTGCTCTAATGCCTTTAATTCCATACTCAGAGCTTAATGATTATCCCATTCATACCAAATAATTTGTGATTCCAGCATTAATACTTGTTAACTTGTCCTGATTGTGCATATTTTTCTGCCTTTACACAAGTTATTTCTGCTTGAAGTTCTCTTGTTTCACCTGTCAAATGCTTCTTCAAAAGCCACTCCCTGTGTGATAACTTACTGCCTCCTGCTGTGTGGTTCTGCTCCTGTCCCACTGGCTGCAGTTCATCATGGTGTGCTATATTGCCACTACATGTCCAAGCACACCGAGAAGAACAGAATGTCCACAACATCAAAAATACACACTCTACTCCAAACACAAAGTATAATTCTGGGTGAACAATTAGGTGTGGAAAATGCTCATGAGTGGGGGAAGGTGAACAAAGTATCTACTATTAGGATAGAGAGTTGCAGGGGACTAGTATGAGCCCAGGAGCACTGAGGAGAAAGGAAGGAGAACAGGAAGTCTATCTAACATGGCCCTTGTCACAACTTTGTCCATGGGAGGAGGCCATTTCATAATAAATAATATGCCATTGTCTTCTTACCCATATACCACTATTTCATGATGTTTTATCTTATTTGAATGTAAGACTGTTAAATCACTTCATTGGCTATTACAATACCTAATAAGTAAATTATTTGGTTAAATACACCCCTCTACAAAGAAGCAGATAACAACAAAAATCCAAACTAGATTGAAATGACAGTACATATTTATTAAAATTCCCAAAGCCTATTTTATTAAGAATGTATTAGACATTAGTCCCAATATTTTAAAAGTGAAATTAGAAAACCCTATATGTTTTAATGCCTAAATAAATTGTTCTGAATACATTGTCAACCTAACAAAATACATTGAATGTTAACTTAAATAAAAACAAATAAGATTTGAAAGAATTCAATGACCACCCAAAGACAGAGACTATATTTTCTTACCATTTGGTTATAAAAATAGGTCTCATGAATTCTAAACTCTCTTTGAGTACAATTTTACTGATCCTTATAATGCAAATAAACAAACTATAATTTAGTAGTTTTGATGCATAAAATTTAGAAAAATATGTATTAAGTATACATATATATCTAGTTACTATGGTGACCTAGTGGCTTGGAATGTACTTTTGCAGAACGATAGTATGTAGTCATCATTGTGATTTCCTAACCTATCTTTTCTGTTTAAATGCTGCATTAGAAGATTTTAGTAGCTAATATTTAGTATATCTTATAAATTGTGTTAATGTTGTCTGTTTGGAATGCATAGTTACTTCAGGGAAACTAAGTTTAAGTTTTCTGGGAAAACTTTATTTTGGCTCTAAATAAAAATGCAGATTACAACAAAGCATAATAAACATGAATTATGCTGTAAGTTACACAACTTACTTATAGCTATTAAAGTAGAAATAAAGAGAATTATGAGCATTTCAATATTTATAAAGTTGTGTGTTAATAAGTATTTGAGACATCCTTTAAATTTGACATAGCATTTCTCTAAATAGCTTTGATTTTATATGTTTGTAATATTAGTATGAAGTTTATTATGTCAGAGAATGAATACTAGGCCAAGTACGTGGGGTCCTAATCTCTACTCTGTTGGTGACACATTTGTAGCTGTGAGGACATAAGGGGTTGAGGATGCGATATAGTTCAGTGGTAGGGCATTTACCTAGCATGCTCAAGGCCCTGGATTTTTTTTCCCCAGCACCACAAAAATACATAAATAAATAAAAGGCTATAAAGTTCTCAGATTCTTCATTTTATTATTTATAAAATGAGAAGTTTTAAAAGCATAACATTTTATGTTCTCTCTAATCCTAAAAGTCTAAAGGTCTATATAAACTTCTAATGAAAAAATAGCCATGTATATATCTTTTAAATCTTGGATGTTGCATGGTTTATAATGGAAAAAAACAAACTAGACTAGAAATAAACATGGGTAGCATTTGGTAAATAATTGCACGGTCTATGATACATAATATAATAAAAATTTTGTTATTAAGTGATAAATATATGTACTGTATATAGAAAAAAGGTTATAAAGAACAGCATGTGAAAATGCTATGAAGTTTGATAACACTGAAGAAAATTCTGTAAAAAATAAGAGCTAATACATAAAGAATTGAAGATGTCCAATTAAAATAAAAGTGGCATGGTAAAAGTGGCATTCAATTTTGTCACTGTTATCTGTTATAGTTGGTTAATATACAAAATTTTTATAGGAAAATACTATGTGCAATATTAATGTAGCAAAAATAGAGAAAAAAGGACCTTAAACTCAGTTTTTAATTTTAAATAAAACTGAGTTGCTTATCAACTCAATAACACAAGTTTGTTATTGTGTTATTGATAAACACAAGTTGCTTATCTTCAATGAAGTTTGGCTATTATGGAATTGGGGCAAGTACCATAATATGCCCCATAAAATCAACTTGAATGTCAAAAGTAAACATTACTAAAGTTTCTACCATGATGCTTAATTTGAAAACACTTGATATTCAATACTATCACACTAAACTTATTATACAAATTATTGTGGATATTTATTTTTGCTTCTAGAGATATAGAAACCCAATAGTTTTAATATTGCTACTCACCATTATGAAAAGTGCCAAGTTCATAATTTGGCAGTATTACCTTGTGACTTTGTAGAGAAGTAGACGGGGCTAAATGGAATATAACATGATGTGGGGTCTTTTGGGCTTGGCCTCCATACATTCCCAAGATGCATGATTAAACAGTAAGAAGGGAAGGCATGTAGGTCAGTGGTAATTTACTTGTCTAGCATGCAGGAGACTCTGTGTTCTATTCCTAGCATTATTCTCTTCCCAAAATAAACAAACAAACAAAAACCCCAAACCCAAACCACAACACAAAAAAAAAATGAAAAAAGAAAAATGAGCAAAAGATATGAACATAGAGTCTGCAGTAGTTAGTCATAAAGGAAGATGCCGGTAACACTTCAGAAGATGGATGATTACTGTTGAAATATGGGGTAACGTCTATAATTTACAAAAAAAGAGGACTTAGCAACCAGAAGTACTTGACATTAGGACTGCATAAAACCAAAAATATAGTGGAAAGAGAGATCAGTGGAAGGAAATTAAGGGGAAGGAAAGACGATTTGGAAAAGGAAGAACAGTGGAATGAATCTGACCAAATTCATGTACATACATGAATATACCACAGTAAATCTCAGCTTCATGCATATCCATGAAGCACTCATTTACAAAATATAAGTAAACAAAAAAAATCCATAGAAAGCAGAGGTAAGAAAACAAGTGGAGGTATGAGGGGAGGGAAAGGGGAAGTACTAGGGACTGAATTAGAGCAAATTTATTCCATCCTTGTGTAATTATGTCAAAATGAATCCTAATATGTATAACTAAAATGAACAAATAAAAAATGTTTTTGAAACTTGAAAAATAATGTCATGAGATATTCAATCCTAAATGTTGTTAAAGTAAATGAGTGTGTGGTTGTAAAATTTGGAAGAATGATTTAAATTTTTATTGCATTCATCATTCTGGGATAAAATGTTTATGGGTGTATTGGCATGGACAGCCATGGGGAAAAACATGACCTGAACTCTGAATATCTACCTATGATGGACATACCCACAGAACAACTGTTGTCTTTATATTTTCATTGTTTAAATCTTGGAATAAAGAGGTGTCTGTGAGTATGTGTTAACACTTGTAGAATGAAGAGTCGATGTATTAAAACAAGGAAATCAGCCATTTTTTACAGGAAAGAAATGGATGGGAGAATATATGACATTGAAACAGCACTTTAAAAACTATCCTCTTAGAAAGCATGGCGATAGCTTGGGCTGCACTCACTATTCTCTGTGTCAGAAAAACAAAGGCAGACATACTAAGGATAAAAAAGTCAATATGATGGGCAGAAAAACAAGAGTAAGGAAGCATGCATCTTTTCAGTATGATCCATTTAAGAGGACATAACTTTGATTTTTTTCTGAGAAAAAAGAGTTAAAGCAATTATGAAAAAGGATGCCTTTACGTGATGATATTAATTTTTAAATAAATTACATGTGTTTTTTTTCCTCTGAAGATAAGAGTAATTTAACACCAAATTGCTAGGATTCAAGTAAGAAAGAGGTTGGCATAGAGGTAGCCAGGTTGTGACTAGTGATGCTAAAATCTTCTGAGGTGACTGGTAGGTGTGTATGAATTAAGTTATAAAAACGTCCTCCTTCTAATGAATATAGGCAAAGGGAAGAGTTCGCAGAGCTCAATTGCTGTTGCTAACACTATGAGAGTGAAGTGACATTTTAGGTAATTGAAAGTCAAAGAAAGGTATTATTATTTTCTGGTCTTTAGAGAGTGGAGCTTGAAGTTTCAGATTAGAATTATGTGTCTATATTCAAAGTTTAGAGTTCTAGACAAACTCACTGGTATTGACATTAAAGCATTCCTTTCTTAAACAATAGAAGAACCGAATCTCATTACTTTCTTTGATAATTAACTTATTGTACTGGAGGTCTGCTCATTAAATATTCCCTTATACCAACATAAACTACAAGTAGAGAATATGAAAATCCAATTTATCAAGAGATATCTTAGTGATATTATTACATTTGGTTTTATATTAAGAAAATGAAAGGTTAAGAATTCATCAGACATAAAACACTGACTAAGGGGACACTTCTATCAATATTGAGAAGCAGGAGGAACTACGTGAAATATTTTTCTTGAAGTGTTCATAGCACAAGTGAGAAACTACAGTACAAATGTGGTACATTAGTTGTCAAGTCAAAAAGTCTTAAGCCTTCCTTACATGCCCATTCAACTCAAAGATGTCAAATCACCAATGTGTTCACTATGTGTATATACAGTTTAGCAAGATCCCTGGATTAAAAAAAAAAGTTACATAAAATCTGTGCTGAAAAAATTGAAGTATATTGTGTACAACCAGAGAAACAATAGCTGTACTCCATTTGTATTCAATGAATCAAAATTAAATAAATTTAAAAAAAATTGAAGTATAGTGTTTTTTTCCTTTACATTTCATGCCATAGATAAGTTTAAATTTATGGACAGTTTTTTGAACATCTTTTTTATAACATCCCAAGTATCCACTAATAATATTTTCTGATATAAAATAAAAAATGTAGATTATTGCATTTCCTTTGAAATTCCATGACTTAAACTCATGTATTAAGAAGATGAAGAATTTAAAGAATTCTGTACTATTTATGAAATTCATCCTGTAAAAAATTAATTTTTTCATATTTTTGTGCAGTTTCAAAGTAGAAAAATGCTACTTTAATGGGCTTTCCTGTTTAAAGAGTTTTCTAAATTTTTTTCAATTCCGGGGATTGAATCAAAGTCCTCGTACAAGGCAAGCCAAGCACTCTACCACCAGTGATAGTCCAACACTTTTAATTAAACATTTTTTATATTCCATGGTCAACCCAGAGGCTGATTTTCTCCCCAACTCAGAACACTTAGGTAGAAAACAATTTTTCTTTGAAAGTAAGGAATCATGTAAGAAAACATGCAATTGTATTTATTTTTTGGAACTGAATGTAAAAGTAAAGGAAAATGAATGAGACTCTATGAGGAGTCACAGAGGATTTTGCTTTGTCGTATAAAATGAAAGGCTTTACAGATATAACTAAAACTATTGCTTTTTAATATTTCTTTCTTGAAATGGGTGAAAATTACTATCATAAGAAATAACATGAGTGAAGAAAGGTGAAAAGGTGGTTCTTTCGTAAAGCTTTTTGACAGGGCTTTCAGGTTTTCCAGTTCTCTTGAACTCTTTTTTACCACATTCTAAAGAGGGTTATATTTTTCTATAACTTATTTGTTCTACTTCTTTTTACATTCCCTCATCAAAGGAAAAACAATGTGACAAAATTAACTTCTTTATTATTCATATCTTATTTGAATAAAAAAATTATATGGATCAACTTTTGTTCCTCAAGACAGTGAGCATTTTGTTTTGTTTTGTTTTGTTTGTTAGTTTGTTTTTAGTCACCATGACCTCCTGCCAATGTCACTAAATGTTTCTATCTGTAATCTTGAAAAATATTACAATTAAGATATCAACATTTTCTTTTTATATAAGATTAAATTTCATTTTAAAATTTAAAAACATCTTAAATTTTATATCATTTGACCTATATATTAAAAATCAAGTTATGCTGTACTTGGATGACGCTAAATTTTTGATGTTTTAATTACTCCAATGATATTTAGCTGGTAAAATTTTCTGTTATATCAAAGAGTTATTTGATTTAATTAACAAGATCCCCCCAAATTATATTTTAAATAGCATCTTTACGTAGCTGTATATAGACTTGTTATGACTATCAAAGAATGAACTTTATTAAAGCAATATCTCACAGTGATAATGTAAGTGGGTGGAAAAAAATTAATGCTTTTCGCCACATTTTAAAAAGATTATTATAAAAGATCTATCCCTTTAAATCAAACCAAATAGTTCTCAGCATGAGGGATTATTAAAAAATATCAAGTCAATAATGAATAGACCCTGAATATAGGAAACAAGTCCACCTCATATATATTAGTGCTAATAGAACAACTAAAAGTCAAATTTTGTGACAACTGTAAAGATGAAAAAACATGAGAAAGTGCTAAAATGCTTGTCTTATGAAATGTTAACCAATCCATGCTTTGGGAATGGCTGCAGTGTAACTGGGCATTTAGCTCTTCTGAAAGGTATATCACATCTTAATGTTGGTCAAATGGCTGAGATTAATGAAAACACATTGCTGAAAATGAAAAATTCATTGGTAGCAGGAACAGTATATTGACTTAACAGTGCGTGGACTAAATTTCTGCTTCCCGTAAGAATGCAGAAAGACATTGGAGGGAGAAGTATGATTTGTGAAAAAACCTCATATGGTTGCAAATTATTAGCCCTTCTGAATTCTATGACTTTGGGCAATTGACTTCACGTTTATTTGTGATGCTGAGAATTGAACCCAGTGCCTCACACATGCTAGGCAAGTGCTCTACCACTGAGCCACAACCCCAGCCCCTTGACTTCACGTTTGTATTGTTCATCCTTCTTTCCCTTCTTTGTAATATGAGGAAATTAAAAATATCTTTTAGGTGAACTAAAAGATGTAAATTAGAAACACAAAGTGTGGTGTCTGGGAGCTTTCCTATTTTGTGAAGTTTGTGGTAACTGCTTTTTCAGCTGTTGTTACTCCCTCTGTTCTGCTACCACAATTGTTACTGCTGGTGTTGTTCTAACTGCTACTTTTTGCACTAGAGAACGAATTCCCTGTAATTTGACAAAATGGCTAATTACTTACAAGTTAAAACAGTTTAACATAGTTGTAGGTCTAGCCTTCAGCTCCTCCTTTAAAATGCCTTCTTAAAAAGTGACATAAAGTGAACAGGATGATTTTTATGGTCCCATAATGATCTCTGAGCACTGAAATAAAAAAGCCAGGCAAAGATCTGCTGTGTTAAGATAAATTTTATTCACAGAATCAACGTAGCTTAAAGTTACATTTCAAATGATGACTGTGAGATGTACTGAATAAAGGCTGTGAAAGGAAATTCATAATTTTATAAGTCAAGGAGCAGATTGGGTGACCTGAACAAAGTTTCTACTATTCTAAACTAGTTAAAATTAGAACCACTTCTGAAACAAGTTGCTGTTTTCAAATAACCCAGAGACTACCTGATAATATTTTATTTCCATCCACTTTGCTTCATAATTATGCATTGGTTCAGGCTGCTCTGCATCATGTTTACCAAATCAAAGAATGAGGAAGGCGTAATTACTGCATTGACAGAGAGAAGTCTATCAAGTTTATGGGAGAATGTTCTGAGAACACAATGACACACCCACCCCTGAGACATGTTCCCCATACACTAACTATAAATGAAAAATCTCTCTCCAAGTCATTGAAACTTTCAATTCTTTCTTCTTTTACAAATTTTAAGACTTTTGGTTTTCATATTGTCCAAATCCTCAGTTCACCTCCAACTGAAATTATAATCTGTCCTATTCTACCTATTGAAAAACAAAGAAGCTTGATTTTTGTTTTTATAAATTCCTCTCAGTTTTCCTACACTTTCTTTTGGGGAGATAATGCTGTTGGAGGGGAGCTTCAAAGGTTAATCAGCTTTAGATCTAAATTATTACAGCACATATTGCATATTATCCATAAATAATAAGATCTATTTTATAATGCAATTTATGAGTTATATATTTGTGCTGAGCATGGTGGCACATTCCAGTGGGCTTAGGAGGCTGATGTAGGAAGATTGTGAGTTCAAAACCAGTCTCAGCAACTTATTAAGGCCCTAAGCAATTTAGTGATACCCTGTCTCTAAATACAATGTAGAAAAAGGCCAGGGATGTGGCTCAGTGGTTAAGCATTCCTGGGTTCAATCCTCAATGCAAAAAAAAAAAAAAAAAAAAGTCATACATTTGAAATGTGACATATATAGAACATGTATGAAACATGTTTTATCTGAAATTTGGAACTAGGAACAAAAGCGTGATTATTTTGTAGTATGTTCATTTCTCTAACTCTTGATAATTATAATACAGAATTTCATGGATCTTGAGGTAGTATAAACAGCACACAATTTTCCAGTAACAATATATCTCAAATACTGATATTTTATTGTATCCCCATGCCTCTGTTATTACATAATACTCTCCTTTCTTTGTTTTAACTTTTGGCAAAAGTACATAAATAGATACATAAATAGATGATTAAAAGATGATTGATAGATAGATAGATAGATAGATAGATTTCCAATGGTCTCTTACCTTTTGGCTAGGAGAATTTTATAGTTCAATTATATTTTGGCCCAATTCTTACACATCAAATCTCTTGAATCAAAAATTTAAAAAATTTCTAAATTTTAAAATATAGGTATGAATATATATCTTTCCTATCGCTGTCACAAAGAACTGTAAACAAAATTTCTTATTGACATCAACAGAGGTATTTTAAATCTACAAGCCAGGAATAAAAGTTATAATCAAGTATAACAATGGTGACAAGTTAAAATAATTCATCATAATCTAGTTGATGAATCAAGATTTTGATGATTTTCATGTCCTTCAAATTTATTTCTAATTCTATAATATTGTGAAAAGCCTTTAAAATTAATAGATTTATTTGAGAAATTTATTTCTTTCCTGTATGACATTGATCTTGAAAAATATCAGGATTGATCAGGTTATCCTGTGGTAAGAGCTACAGCTTTTCAGCTCCCTGGAAGGTCATAAGATAATTCTGTGCTTATGTTACTGTGTGCATCACCAAAGATAAGGTGGTTGTTCATATACTTGTCTTCACTTTGGGATCCAAGTGGACAATCACTTTTACTTCCTGGGCAGAAAATAACAGAGGGTGTGTGTGTGTGTGTAAAATCATGTTAATGTATGAACAGTTGGACATATCAAATCATGAACCTGACTTCCAGTGGGTAAGAAAGAAGAATTCTACCACATTCCTGAGAAAAGAAAGCCAGAATATTTGTAAATAGCCATACGTATAGAGAGTATGAGGGTATTAAATCTGTTTCTCTCTAAATTTCATTTAAATATCTCTACCTCAATGCAACCATTCTTTACTATTTTAACCACTCAATAGTATTTGTTTTATGAGAATATACTGAGATTTGACAGGTTTTATTATTTTTATTTTATTTTTTTACCTAGAGCCTTGTTTACATTTTTTAAAATTATGAAATATGCTGCAACATGTTTTCTTTTATATGCAACTATGCAAAATTATTTCCTCAGGCTAAACAGTTGTGGGAAAATAGCTAAATCTAAAAGTACTACCCGAATTACCTTTCACAGCATGCCGATTCATAGTCCTCCTACAAGCAATGTCATTTTCTTCACAATTTCTCCAGAAAGAAGTGTTGTAGAATTTGTGTTATTATTGCTACTCCAATTTGTAAGAAATAAAATTTGATTTTTAAGTAGGTACTTTGTTGCTTACTTGTAAGTATTTATATAATTAACTATACTTTTATCTAAATTTGCTGTGTTGTGAATCCCTTCAAGTTTAAAAACTAATTTAAACTAGGAATTATAATAAATTATAAATTCTTGACTTAGAATAGGTATAACTGAAAAATATTAAGATTTAAATCATACCACATTTAGATTTTAATTTAAATAAAATTAAATTTGTTTTAGAAGTAATTTTAACTTAAAATCTACTATGCAAGTTGCTATTTTATTATTCCCTTTAAGTCCAAGCTTATTGACATAACATTAATTACAGCCTTCTTATCTAGACAACATTACCTGAAAATGGTATATCACAGGGGATAATAATGCTGAGAAAACTGCTTTGTTATGCTTAAGTGATTACTTTTGTTTATAATTCACTTATAAAACATTGTTATTTCATTTTAATGTCTTTGGATTTTTAAAGTGAATCTCTTTAAATTAATAGGTGATTAATAGATTAATAGATTAATAGATTAATCAATTCTGCCTTTTGTCCCTTCTACAGAGGCCTTTTTGATTTTTTTTTTTTAAAGTTTGAAAACCATTTTATTTCCTTAATTTGATAAGCAAATATGTCAGAGAAATTGCAGAAATCATATACGAAATCCTTATTATTATTATTATTATTTTTTTTATTGAACACAAATGGAGTACAGCTATTGTTTCACTGGTT
>JAJEJO010004611.1:5131-133773 GCA_020662805.1 Glaucomys volans
AAGGAAGGAAGGAAGGAAGGAAGGAAGGAAGGAAGGGGAAAGGAAGGGCAGTCTGTGTTGAGGTCTAAAACAACTCAGTAGAATTCAAATCAGCACATGGATAGTTCTCTAAAACAAACCAGTAAGTGAAGATGCAATGAAATGAACAAGATCTATATCTTACCACTCACATAAGTTTAAAGGTTACTTATAAAAAGACTATCATTTTTAAGGAAATGCATATGCCTCAATATATTAGAGCTAATGTCTTTGCAATGAAGGAGATGAGGCAGAGTTGGGGATTGATGTTAAGGTGAAATGTAGTTAAATAATAAGATAGAGAGGCAGAGACCAGAGAAGGTGGATTGCCACGAACTGTGGGGCACGACCAGCTCCACTTATATCCTGTGTTCGTTATCCCCACGAACAGTGCTCGACACTCAATAAGTATGTGAGCACCCCACCACATAATTCTTTGGGCAGAAAGCAGTTCTCTCTCAAAAAAAAAAAAAAAAAAAAGGAAAAAAAGGAAAAAAACAACTGTTTTATTCTCATATGAAACTAAGTTGACCCAATGTAAATCTGACAGTGAACATGAAAGAAATTTCTTAATCCAAGATCTGCTCAGTTATCCAAGATATTTCATGGAATAGATTTTATCCATTCTGTCCAAAAGAAAAGGCCAATAACAAATTGTGGAGGGTTTTCTTTCATTGCTCAGGCATTTTTATAAGTTTAGGATTTGTTTACACTACAGAAATGTGTCATTGGAAACAGCCACACACATTTGCCTTGGCAGACATTAGTAGACCTGGCAACGGGAATTCTCCAAAGCCTCTCGAAGGAGAACTGAGGTTTCCCAGAGTGGTAAGTAACTCCATACCCTCATTCCAACCCTTAGCCTCTTCTCCATCCAGCTAGATGCTGGGGATGCTGAAGTGAATTGACATCAAAGCACGGACAGGCTCAGCTGGTGACTACTATTCAGAAGAAGTGAAAGAGTGTGGTTTAAAAGAACACAGTTTTCAAGGAACATCAACTTTCAAGTCAGACAGCAAGTTTGAATAACAGATCTTCCTCTATCAGATATTTAGAAAAGTTGTGTGGTACCTTTAAATTTTAGTTCCCACCTAAATAGAAATTATAAGGGTTGGGGTTTGTGGCTCAGTGGTAGAGCGCTTGCCAAGCATGTGTGAGGCACTGGGTTCAATTCTCAGCACCACATATAAATAAATTAATAAAATAAAGATCTACCAACATCTTAAAAACGTATTTAAAAAATAGAAATTAGGGGCTGGAGATATAGCTCAGTTGGTAGAGTATCTGCCTTGCAAGCACAAGGCCCTGGGTTCAATCCCCAGCACCGCAAAAAAAAAAAAAAAAAAAAAAAAAATAGAAATTATAGCATAAGCTTAATATTTTGTGAAAATTAAATAAAATAAAAAATAAAAAAATCATGTCTACAATCCTAGCTACTAGGGGGCTAAAACAGAAGGATCACAAGTTCAAGGCCAGCCTTGGCAACTTAGCAAAATAGAGACTCAAAATAAAATAAAAGGCTAGGGATGCAACTCAGTGGAAGATGTTCCAATCTGGGTACATTTATATGTGAGATAATGAAATTTAAATCAATATAACTTTGTATAAAGTGACTTTATTATATTTATATAGAAGTGACCTTATTTTTCAAGCAGTAAGAAGTAACCATGGGAAAGAGGCAGCCTTGCAGGGCTAAAAATTTAAGAGCTACTTCAATCCTCGGACCAGTAGGCAGGGAGTTTAGGGTATAAATACTTCAACATCTCTTTCCTCCTTCCTTTTGATCACCTTCTGGCCAAATTCATCAAAAGTCCACAAGAAAAAGGAGTCTAGATAATGTGGTTCATGAATTGAAGCCCCTGTGGCGTGGAGGACCAGAGAGATAGGCAAGCAGAAATAAAGAGAGACAAACAGAAAAGGCAGTGTGACTTCAGTGAACTAAATAAATATAACCCCCACATATCAGTTCATCAGTGATGTCCATTATGGGAGAGTCAATATACATGCTAGGGTGTAGCACATATCAGGTGTTCTACACATGCATATTAAAAGAACATACCTGCCAATCATTCAATGAACATCAGAAGTTTTTTGGAATATATTATCTTTATTATTTTTACATAGTACTGGTGATACCACCGCATACTGGTGATGAGTTCTGCTTTCTCAGGTGCTGAAGTATAACCCTAGAGAAGCACGCCAAGGCAAGCATATTAAGCAGGTTTTATTTAAAAGTAGTAATACAAACTTCTCCCGGGAAGGAGAAGGCGGGCCATGGCTGATGTTCTAGAATCACCAAGAAGTGAGTGCACCCTACATCTTTTATAGGTTAGGGTCTTGTTTGTTCTGCCCCTTCCTCTGACCCTTCTCTCTCCTTCCTGCCCATATGGCTGTGGAGACACAGCAAAAAGGTGAGATGCAAATGGCAGGGGGAAGGGCCACATGGAGATTCAGGTGGGGGCTCTGGAGGCATTAATTAGCAACTCCCTGTCAGCAGCTTTTGAAAGGGGCAGTTAAGCAGGTAACCTTGGTGATCAAAGGACTTGGGAGACACTGATATTCCAATCTCCCAGGGGCGTCTCCACTTCCCGGAGACTCTGATGGCCTCCATTCCTCCATTTGACCAGATTCCCTGATTTCTACACTAACTGCCTGTCCAATTCTGGCTTCACTGGTACACATGTATGGAGTACCATGTGCTATTTTGTCTCAAAAATACATTGTGTAATGATCAAATCAGGGCAATTATCATATCCACCTTAAATTTTTTATTATTTTTATACTCAGTACGTTCAAAATCATGTCTTCTATTTTGAGACATACAATGAATTACTGTTAGCTGTAGTCACCCTGCTGTGCAAAGAACAGCAGAACTCATTCATCCTACCCGACTATAACAAGAAGGGCTGCCTAGAGTAGTCGAGTCAGCCGCCCCCCCCACACACACACACACACAGAAGGCTGCATGGAATCTGAAGTGCTCTTTAAAAGAGTTTTCTTGGATGTGAACTGATGCAAACACTCCCTGAATGAACAAACACTGGTCAACAAATAATTGTGGACCTATTGTGGATTTTTAGGATATTTTTCTGTTTTACTTAAAAGTATACAAATTATTCACTTCTGACTTAGAAAATAGTCACAGAATTAGAGTGCTCCTGTTTCAGCACTCACCTGCCTTTCTCTCCCTCTCTGCCTCCTTCCCACCTCCCTGTTTGTCTACCTCTTTCTTTCTCTTTCTCTTACTCATTCTCAATCTCTTCCTCCTGTTTTGTCTTGCTCCTGTTTGGATAGAGAACAGAGTACAGGAAGCTGCAACCTGTGTGAAATGTCACTCAACCTTTAACAAGGAGGAAATCCTACCACATACAACAAGGAGGCTGAACCCAGAGGAGGTTATGCTGAGTCAAATCAGCCAGGCACAGAAGGACAAGGACCACTGGATCCCACATACACCAGATGTCTAACACATACACCAGATGTCAAACCCTTAGAAGGGAGAGCAGAGTGGGGGTGGCTAGGAGCTGGGCGGTTGGGGGAAGCTTGCAGAGTTGTCCAGTGGGAATGAAGTTTCAGTTCCGCCAAGTTGAGTAAGTTCTAGAGATCTGCTGTGTACCCCGTGCCTGGAGTTAACAATGCTGAATTGTGCACTTAAAAATATGTTAGGAGTGTAGATCTCGTGTTAAGGAAGACAGTGACCTAAAAGACAGTGAGAGAGCATTTATGCTTCAGTTGTTTTCTCTCCCCCTCCCTCTCCTCTCACTTCTGTTGTTGTGTAGGCTGGACAGAGGACAGAGCAGGGGGAGTTTAAACCTGGGAAGAATGACTTCAGCAGCAGGTCCCCGGGAAATAGGACAATGCTTCCTAAATCAGAAGGGAGCATCTTAAGGTTCTATATCTCTTGCTAAGATCTCTGTTGTGACATGAGAGAGAATTCACATCCAAGGAGAGAATTCACCAAGTCTGGTGTGATACACAAAGATATAAATATAAGTGGTGGCTCAATCAAAAATAATTTAGAATGAGCCCAAGGACATTATAAACTGGGCTGAAATATATGACACTGTTTTCCAGTTCCTCCTCACTCATGAACTATGATGATCTCTGGGGTAAATGAGGCTGCTAGGATGAGTCTATTACAGATAACTACTGTCCTCAACTAACTTCTCAGTGAAATAAAAATGATAGTGATAATACCCACCAACTAATAGTACTGAAAATATTTGCTAGTGTGTACTAAGCTTTACTATGAATTAGAAAATGGTCTACCTTTATAACAATTAGGTCGGGAAACTTCTATAAGCCTTGTGAAAAAAAGACTATTGTGATTGCCTCTTTAAATATGGAAATTATAAGAGAGGATGTAGTTCCTAAGGTTTGTATCACTGGTAAATGATAACATAATATTTGAAAACTTGGAGTCTGATTTCAGAAGCCACAGCCTAAACAACCATGATTGAGTAAGATAACACATGTTATTGAAAGCACTCAACACATGAAAGTGATTACTATTATTTTGTCCAACTATTACTTTCGTGCATTCTACACTATTCTTATCCCGTGCTAGTCCACAACTGGGTATTTCTTTCTTGCATCAGAATTTATTTAAGTCTTGGCTGACTTTATCCAGCTCCGCTGATATGAAGGCTAAGAATTCACTCCAAGAAGAAGGTTTTTTCAATTCTTAAGAACACTTAGCATCTCTCCATTATGCTCTGCAAAGTTCAAGCCTCTGTATTGAAGCCTCTTGTCTTCTGTGCATTCATGTGTTCATCATTCTGAGAGGAGGTTCGTGAACCCCCCCCCAAAAAAATGGATTAAGACATCAGCTCTGGCCCTTCTGATTGAACATGGCTTCTCTACTTATGAGAAATTGGGGTTTGACACTTTTCTCCCTAATCTGAACTACGTCCAATGCCAGGTATCACTTAGACTTTCTTTCTATCAAAGCCCTGTAGAATATTGGTCCCATTATGTGCCCCCAAAATAATTATGTTGTCGAGAAATGTTTCAAGTTTGAAAATAAGGCTTAAAATCTTCCCCTCTTGGAGAGTCACATGCCCATCAATCTATTAAAGATGCTGAGTTCTATTATAAAGTAGCAATAAGCGGTTTAACTTACCTGCTTATAGAAATGCTTTTTCCTATGTAACGCTACCTACTCGCCATAATGCTAGTGCTTAGGAAAAGATCCAATAGTAGACAGATGTGTATAATCCATGAAATTCCACAGTGTGTCCCCCTGAGAGCAATGCATCTCACAGTTATCTACATTCTTTGAACATTTCATGCCAACTTTCAGGAGAGCCCTTATGTAATTCGCCCATTTTCATGATGCCCTTCATTCACTGGAATGCTCCAAAAGGACACATTTTTTCCATATTTTTTCCACCTTAAAATACTAGTAAAGTTTCTGGAATGTAATAAGTATCAATAAATAATTCTTGAACAAGTGAGTAACAGAGAACTTCTTGTTTGTTTCATTGATAGTGAATAAAGTAATTATCAAGTATTCCAATTAGTCCAGTATTAAGACTGGGATATGAGACTCTTAGTGCTAAAACCAGAAAGTTCCAGGAAAACAAGACAAGTTGGTCATGCTAGGTGGCGGTGACTTTTTGTAGTTATTGATTTGGGGTTTTTATTAGACTATTTGTTCTGCCTCTCTCTGTGTCTACAAAATCCTAAACACTGGCCATGAGCTACTTGGTCTAATCATCGCAACATTCCCAGGTATCAGGTAGGATTTTGCCCCCATTTCACGGATGAGGAGATTAAGACAAAGGTTTTATGTCTTGCCAAGGCTCCCCAGCCTTCTCCCACTGACTGTGGAGTCTATACCCCTAAGCACTTCACTCCCCTGCCTTCCAAAATGAATTCTTCAGGTGCAACAAATTGTGTAACATCATGAAATTCGTCTTTAAAAATAAGTGCTCAGTTATTCCTGTGGAAAATACTGTGGACAAGCATAATCCATGCCCTGCTGAGAGAGACAGAAGTAAGAGAAAGATGCCTGGGAAGCCGTCATCTTAACACTAATCCAAGAAGTGAAAGAATTTGAATGTGAGCTTTCGATATGTTATACACAGGGCAAGCAAGCTGAAAGCTACTTTTAGTTCTAAGTTATGAAATACAATCACACGGGCAGGTGGCCTACATCTTCAGTCTTACATGTGGCGTGTTTTACGATCTAAGTGAGAATGCTGTTCCAGCAACCGTGTTTGGATAAGGCAGCTGGAGTCCTACAGACTCTGGTCATGCTGAGCAGGAGAGATAGCTGATGCTGGGGAGCGGAACACAGAAAAGCTAAGGTCAGACTCAGCGCGGTCTCTCTAGCTATGTGGTGTGGCAAGAGCCGCAAGGTTCTTACTGTTTTGCCTCAGTCTCTTCATCTGAAAACCAGAAGATGATAGGGAGGTCAGGATAAAGTAGAAGACTTTCAGAGCCAACCAAAAAGTGGATTGAAAACCTGATTCCTGATTCTACCACTTAACACCTGTGTGTCTGAGTCTCGGCTTCATGATCTATAAAATGGGAAATTTGATTCACAAATCACAGGTTATCATGTAGTAGAAGTTGGAGACATTTGGTCTTCAGTCAGTCACTTCATATCTCTGAGTCTTGGTTTTTTATCAACTATAAAGGTAGGATAATAAACAATTACAGGGTAATTGTGAGATGCAAGAAAGATGCTTATCTGAGATCACAGCACACAAGAAACTCTCAGGAAATGTTTGGTCTCTAGAGTGGTCTCTAGAGCTCCTTGCATCTCCAGGAAATGAGAATTTTGAGTGCACTAACCTCAAGGCCACTATGTTCTTCTTACTTCAAAAAACAAGCCTGGAAATTGAGATTTTTTTTCTCTGAAATTGTTAGAAACATAAATCACAAAACTAAAGGAGCTAAAACAATATTATTTGAACATCAGATGTTCTCATAGAACTGGGCATGAGTGAGGAGACCCACAGATTGGCTGAAATAGACCCTGAGACTGTGATCCTAGGTGGTTTACCGGGGTGTGTTGTCAGGAACAACACTTGTGATACCAGCACCAGCAGTAGCAGCAGACAGTAGCGGAAGTCCAGCTGAGATGCAATTGCAGCAAAGACTCAGTCAGCCCTCCAAGGAGCTGGGAAGCTAGGATGGCCCTCAGGATGTCTCAACAAAATAGGACAAGGGAGCCAGATCCCTGTACCCTCACCTACCAGTCTTGGATGCTAGTTACCTGAGGGAGAGGTGGCAATTCCTGGAAGGAGTCTGGCTGTGACAGTCAGGAGGCTCACTCTGCTTCCACCATGGGAAACACTATTACTGACATACGAGATGCTTGGAATTGAAGAAGGGACATGTAAAGACATAACTAACAATTAACTAGGTATCTACAGAGAAGAGGCTGCTGCAATTTACTTGAAAAGCAACGGATTCATCTCCCAGACATGACCGTCCTCTTGCTTTGGCCAAACCAATATACATGACTTAAATAGAAAGTGGCCAGGGTCTGAACAGAGAATCAGTAATGCATTCATAAGGACAAAGGGTGATGGAATCGAAAATATCCAGGGAGAAGCAAACTAAATGGGTGCTCATGAGTACAGAAGGGGTTGTGGCCACCAGCCAGAGCAGCTGTGGGGTGCATTACCACTGCAATGTGCAGTGGTAGAAAACAGTTCAAAACCTGGCTCAGCCACTTCCTGGACAGGAGATTTGGGGAGGCCCACTTCCTCTCCCCGGGCTTCAGCTTCCTTGTCAATAACATGCAATGGTGGAACAAGCACAGCCCAAAGGTCTGTTTTATCATTTATTAAATAAGTGCAAATCTTTATTATAATTGTTAACAAAAAAAAAATGACTACAAAATGGATGCCTTTACAACTATTTCATTTTCTGCTAAGTTAAATTTCGTGGTGATATTTTTTCTGCATTATATATATTCCTGCTGATTTTCCAGTTGCAATACTTATAGACTTCTCTGGTATTATTGAGAACTACCTTTTTGCCCTAGTCTTTAACATTTTACATTTCTACTGCTTTTTCAGTTTCATGAGGTTACATGACTTATTCTTGTTCACTGTGTAGTCTCTAAGTAAAGCACCTCTTACATGCCACAGACATTGGTTTTGTTATTACAAAAACCAACTCAGGTTACCTTAAAGGGGGAAAAAAGGAGGTAATTGAAAGGGTTCACAGAATCAAAGGAAAACTGGAAAATGTCAGGAAACAAGAGCATTTCAGGAAGTCTAAGGAACAGACGTCAGAAGCCAAGAAACTGTCTCCTGCCTGGAACAATCTGGACACAATCCAGATCGGAGCAAATGAGCTCTAGGCCTCCAAGCTGTCCTGGCACTAGGTTTTAGATCCAAGTTCAAAGAAGTGATAGCGTTCATGAACTGAGAGCAGAACTCCTGCCAACCAGTCTATCTGCCTCCAGTATTTCTCTACCAGGAGCTGTCTCCAGAGGGCAGGGAAGGAAGGTTCTCCTCGCCTCAGCTCCCACAGACTTGAGAACTTGAGAACTCCTCTCCCACCAACCCAGTGAGTTGAGATCAGTCCCCAAGAAAGTCAGGTTTTTAAGAAGGAAAGTGAATTCTGGATACACCAAATAATGACCACTGTCTGCTGCTAAAGAAGGTCCTCAAATAACTGTTTTTTTGTTTTTTTTATTTACTTATTGATTCATTGAACACAAATGGAGTACAGCTATTGTTTCAAGGGTTGTACACAAAGTAGAGTCACACCATCTGTGCTTTCATGCATGTACACAGGGCAATGGTATCTGTCACACACTCTGTTATTAATTTTACCCCCCACCCGCCCCCACCCCTCCCTTCCCTCTATGCTAGCTATCTTTCCTCCATTCTTGCCATCTTTACCCCCCACATTATGCATCATCATTCATTTATCAGAGAGACCATTCGGCTTTTGGATTTTTGGGATTGGCCGATCTCACTTAGCATAACAGTTTCCAACATCATCCATTTACCTACAAATGTCATAATTTTATTCTTCTTTATGGCTGAGTAATATTCCATCGTGTATATATACCACAGTTTCTTTATCCATTCATCTACTGAAGGGCATCTAGGTTGATTCCACAATCTAGCTATTGTGAATTGAGCAGCTATGAACATTGATGTGGCTGCATCACTGAGGCAATCTGATTTTAAGTCCTTTGGGTATAAGCCAAGGAGTGGGATAGCAGGGTCAAATGGTGGATCCATTCCAAGTTTTCTAAGGAATCTCCACACTGCTTTCCAGAGTGGCTGCACCAACTTGCACTCCCACCAGCAATGTATGAGTGTACCCTTTTCCCCACATCCTCGCCAACACCTGTTGTTGCCTGTGTTCTTGATAAAAGACATTCTAATTGGGGTAAGATGAAATCTTAAGGTGGTTTTGATTTGCATTTCTCTTATAACGAGTGATGTTGAGCATTTTTTCATACATCTGTTGATTGCTTGTAGATCTTCCTCTGTAAAGTGTCTGTTCATTTCCTTGGCCCATTTATTGATTGGGTTATTGGTGTTCGTGGTGTAAAGATTTTTGAGTACTTGGTAGATTCTGGAGATTAGTGCTCTGTCCGAAGTGTGTGTGGCAAAGATTTTCTCCCACTCTGAAGGCTCTCTCTTCACATTGCTGATTGTTTCCTTTGCTGAGAAGAAGCTTTTTAGTTTGACTCTATCCCAATCATTGATTCGTGCTTTTATTTCTTGCGCTTTGGGAGTCATGTTAAGGAAATCTGGTCCTAGGCCAACATGATGAAGATTTGGACCTATTTTCTCTTCTATTAGGTGCAGAGTCTCTGGTCTGATTTCTAGGTCCTTGATCCACTTTGAGTTGAGTTTTGTAGAGGGTGAGAGATATGGGTTTAGTTTCATTTTGCTGCATATGGATTTCCAGTTTTCCAGCACCATTTGTTGAAGAGGCTGTCTTTTCTCCATTGCATGTTTTTGCCTCCTTTGTCAAGTATGAGATACCTGTACTTATTTGGGTTTGTCTCTGTGTCCTCTATTCTGTACCATTGATCTACCTGCCTATTTTGGTACCAATACCATGCTGTTTTTGTCACTATTGCTCTGTAGTATAGTTGGAGGTCTGGTATTGTGAAACCCCCTGCTTCGCTCTTCTTGCTAAGGATTGCTTTAGCAATTCTGGGTCTCTTATTCCTCCAAATGAATTTCATGATTGCTTGCTCTATTTCTATGAGGTCCATCATTGGGATTTTAATTGGAATTGCATTGAATTTGTATAGCACTTTTGGAAGTATGGCCATTTTGACAATATTAATTCTGCCTATCCAAGAACATGGAAGATCTTTCCATCTTCTCAGATGCTCTTTAACTTCTTTCTTTAGTGTTCTGTAGTTCTCAATGTAGAGGTCTTTCACATCTTTTGTTAGATTGATTCCCAAGTATTTTATTTTTTTTTGAGGTTAATGTGAATGGGGTAGTTTTCCTAATTTCTCTCTCAGAGGATGGATCACTTACGAATAAAAATGCATTAGATTTATGAGCATTAATTTTATATCCTGCTACTTTGCTGAATTCATTAATGAGTTCCAGAAGTTTTCTGGTGGAATTCTTAGGATCTTCTAGATAGAGAATCATGTCATCAGCAAATAGGGATAGTTTGATCTCTTCTTTTCCTTCAAATAACTGTTTAGATGGATGTGTGATCACACATAAGATGCTGACCAATTTCCCTGAAGTGAATAGGCGCTTCATTTTAAAACAGATGCATAAGCAACTCTTCTAAATATTCTCCCACAGTAGTTGGGACCCTGCCTTTAGCTTTAATATCTATCTGCGTGATACCCATGATTTCCTTAGTTTGAATCTATGGCTTAAATTTGAAAACCTTAATTGTAAAGAGAATACCTACCGCAGTCAAACCCCAACACAACATTCCAAACTTATTTTCCATTGCTTCTTTTCACAAATGTTACATAACACTGTCTGCTGAATGCAGCTGCCTGGCTTCCTTCCCATTTTGCTCTGCCATTATTTGTCTAGAACAAATGCTCTCTTCTTTTATTTCCCACCCTAAGATCTATCTTTCATCTACTCACCATATTATATGTTTTTTTCTTTTGAGTTTATATCATTTACTTTATATAATTAAAGTTAATTATGTATAGGACTAATCTCTCCCTTTAGTTCATGCTATGAACTTCTTGAATATAGAATTTCATAGCCTATAATTTTTTAAATGAAATACATAAACATGGGTAGCAGAAATTTTTATCGACTCTTTAAATATAGGAGCTATGTACAGTATACCTTCTTGAAAATTTTTACTGTGATGTATTTTTAAATAAATATATGTGCATACATGTAAATATTCAGTAAATGTGTATGAACTGTGGGTGTATGTGTATATATGTGTTTGTGCACTAAATTTTTGCTGGTTAAATATACTAAAAATATCTTCCCTCTCATCCATACACAGGCCTTGTGAAATACAGAGAGGCAACTGAGAAATTCTACATCATGAACAGGGGGTGAGATCCTTGGGCTTGGAGCTGGAAATCTCAGTGGTAGGATCCTACAGAGATTCCTATAAAAGTGTGATTTCTCTGTAGGGATGCGATTGTTCTCGGACTCTGCATCTAGTCTGAGGGGAACAAGTCCCCGTCACCTGTAGAAGTAATGGATTGAGGAATTACTGGTTCACTCACTTAATCTGAATGGTCTGCTTTCTTTCAAGCTCCTGCCAATGCCATGTGCAATCCCATCTCCACATCCAGGTTCCAGAGTTAAGGACACTTCATTCAGCTCTGCTTATAATCACATTACCAACAGCACTACTGTAGTTAGGATAGGGTAGCAATTTTGAAAATGCTTTCCTGCCAGTAACTTCATTTGACTCTCACAAGAGCCTTGAGGAGGGTCCAGTTGGTGCTTTTATCTCCTCTGATGGTGAAGAAATTGACTCAGAGACAAGTGGCTTTTAATAGTCTCACAGAGAAGCTAAGTCTCTAATCTTAGAATTCTGTGGCTCAAGTCCTACCTCCTCCTAGGAGCCTTCCCTGTTCAGATGTTTCTTTTTTATTCCTAAAGAGCTCCAGTTATTGTTCTCTGTACTGCTCATTTGACAATGGACACGAATACCTTGAACTGTCATCCATCTAGAAACATGTGCTTGTTCCACTGCATTATTTATAAGCTGCTCTGGAGGAGGCACCATTGTATATCAGCTGGTTCCCTCACAGACCTCACACCGTGCCTTTCCTGCAGCTTGTGCCAGTAAACATTGGCTGGAGCTTGGCTGTCTCTGTGGGCTGCAGCATTCAAAGAGCCAACTCCAACCACCAGGACTGAACACAAATATGCCCTCATCCATTCATGTTCTGTGGATTACAGGAAAAATTCCTGCTGGCAAGGTTATCGAACACTTGAGTCATTAACCTCGAAGTGCATTACATCAGTCAACACATATTCAGGAAGCTTTGCTTTGCCGGAGTGGGAATTACATCTTAGACTCACATTTCTTTGTGTTCTCCAGAGCACTTCCCACATGATAGGGATTCATCATCAAAGACAATAAGCGATTTGAACATCAAATAAGACCTCTTTTGAAATTTACTAAATAGATGGCTGCTTTTCTTTTCTCAGCAGATTGGGCAGAGAAGACAAAGAGGTACAAATCTTCACTCCTCTTTTTAACAGTAGGCAGGTAAGGTAATTTCTCAAAGCTTTGGTTTTCTCAACTGCAAAACTGAAGCCCCAAAACCTACCTTATGGTGAACAAATGAAAGTAGAAATGTCTAAAGAACTTTTTTAAATCAACATATTACAGTGAAACATGCACTCCCATGTATATAGCCGTATAATTCACAGTAGCCTAACTATGGAACCAGCCTAGGTGTCCATCAACAGATGAATGGATAAAGAAAATGAGGTATATATGCACAATGGAGTTTTATAAAGCCTTAAAAAATGAAATGATATCATTTGCAGGAAAATGGATGGAATTTGAGAACATTATGTTAAGTGAAATAAACTAAAGTCAGATGGTCAAGATTTATATGTTTACTTTCATATGGGAGTGGGAGGAGGGGATAGAGAAGGGAAGTGCTGGGGAGTGATATTGACCAAATTATAATGTTATATTGTATGTACATATGAATATCTAACAACTAAGCTCACCATTAGGTACAAATATAATGCACCAAAAAAATAATGTGGAAAAAAAGTAAGGATATCTTTTGACACATCGATTACTGCACAGAATACAGAGTATGAAAAAGAATCAACGAAAATGTGCTTTTCTGTGAGTTTAATAAACAAGTTAAGCTGTGGGGCTCAGGCTTTCAATTGTAAAAAGTGAGAGCTGGTTAGATTGTTTTGATTATTTTCTTTCATTTTCTTTTTAATTGACAAGTAATAATTGTACTATTTGGATTATTTTTAAAGGTTCTATGAGGATTAAGGAGTCCATGACTGCAATTCCAGCATCAATTGTCAAGGAATTCTAACATTTTAATTTTTCATTCCATAGACAAAAAGCCAAACAAATCATCTAATGTACAGAGGTTTACATTATTTTTCGAAAGAAAAATCCAACCCGATACATGTAACTGCCCTGATGTATGTGCTTTCACGTTCTGCTTTGGGCATTTCGCATAGGAAGTCTCCCTGTGCCTTTTGGCATTGCCTGGAGCTGCAGCTTCCCCACAGCGCCTCCTCTCATTCCTGCAGGGAGAGGAACAGCGTTGTTAATAACCACATGGGCATCCAGGCTTCGTTGACAGATCTCCCATGTGGAAGTGGAAAGCTCACCACAGTCATGTGTGCTGGCAACAGGACATCTCCTTCTGAGAGCTTCTGTAAGTGAATACTCATGTCATGCCGGCTTGAAATGAGTCCACTATAGAACCAGGATATTCAAGGGCAGAAAGTTGAAAAAGGGTTGGAAGTAAAAGCAGCGTGGGCTTGGATGGGGTGGTGGGAGTGAGGGATCTGAGGGGTTAACGGGGGAAGTGCAAGGGCAGCTCAGTGGAGGGCTAGCACAGGGTCTCAGTCATATAAAACACAGGCTTCAGTGATGGGGTATTCACATGCTTCCTTCATGCTATCTCACAGTTTATCCTGTGTGTTGGGTGCAGAGAGGTTAAATGACTTCTCTGAGGCCATACAGCTCTTGATACTAAAACTGATATTCTTGTATACCCACTTGCAATCCAATACTACCCTTCTCTGAGGTGATTTCAACAGAAAATAGAACTATATAGGCATCGGGTCTTTAACTCTGAGAAGACCCACACTTTTCTGCCTAACGTGGAGCGGAAGGGCAGCAAGAAGCACACCCAGAAACTCACCCTACTGTGTCCCGTAACAGTTATGATGTATAGATTCCAGACTTCTGGTTTTCATCCAGATCTAGGGGCTTGACTAAGAGGAGAATTTTTGCTCGGGCTAAGCATTAAAAAAAGGATGAGAAGATGGGGATGAGAAGGAGAAAAAGAAGGGAAAGAGAAAATAGAAAGGGAAGAGGAAGAAAAGTCAACCACATCAAGTGGGGGAAACCGCTGAACGGAGTGGAATGCGCTCAGTGCTTAGAGAGCTGCTCCCAGCTCATCTCCAACTCTGGCACCCCTCAGCTCCGAAACTCCTCTAAGTCCTGGAAGGACTCCTATGCGCGGTACATCCTGGCCTCTAAAGTTCTTCCATGTGTGTTGCTGCAGGACTGCCTGCTAAAGAAGAGGGGAGGCAGGAGGAGAGATGAGGCAGCTGCAGGTTGCCCAGTCATGGATTCAGAAGTTCCTGATCTTTCCAGATAATGGTGGCCATGTGCCAGGGAAAACTTTCCCTACAGGTTGGTCTCCTGTTCCAAAAGTCTTCCTTTGTTCCTTTCTCCACCAGACCTATGATTTTACCTCCTCAGAAAGAGGCTGCCCTGCATGTAGTGGTGTCTGAGGGTTTCAAAACTAAGTGGATTTTCTAAGCCACCTGATTTAGACGACTAAGATTTCTGGGCTTCACATTTAAACTAAAAAATTAATTTGTTTCTTTGGGAAGATTTTTTTTTTTTTTTTACAAGCTGAAATCCTGAACTACATGGTGACTTAGATTAACCTGTAACTATAAACACAATCAAGCAGTTGATATGAGAGAGCCAAACCACTCTCTTCCCATGCACACACATTTGCTCACAGCATTCAGCACATGAAACCAGACCTGAAGTGGACTACAACTGTGTGTCATCATGCCACCCAGTGTAAGAAGTACGTTTCCAAGCAGATTTTTTAAAATTTTGATAGCACCTAATTACGGAGCATCAGATTGTAACAGGAACCCAAAAATGAGATGAATTATTTTTTTAAAAAATAAGTAAAAGAAAAGAGGGCCAGAAAACTATTACGTGTATCCAAACTTAAGGGTGATGAAAATGTAATAATTATTGTAATAATTTAATGCAGAAGACAAGTATCTTCTTTCACAGCCCTTTGAAAAACTGTTTATTCTCCAAATCTTTTGCAAGCTTTGGTAATTAACCTAGGCAGTAACCAAGTATAGAACAGAGTGCAGGATCTCCAAAGAAAGGTATGTTTATTCAGGTTAAATTATAAGTAATTCATCTACTGAAATTGCTCCATCCTTCCTTATACAGGGCATCTTATTATTAAATAATAATTATTACTATATAATAATATAATGATGTAATATAATAATAATAATTCACCAGGATGATCTCAGAACTTCAGTTGAAGGAGATGAAGGTTAGAATGGTATAGAACCAGTGACAGCATGGAAATGTGAGTGGGGCTGGAAGTGAAAGTGTGGAAGGATTGGAAGGATTGGAAGGATTCAACCCCAGATCATCTGTCTTTGGTCCAGTGCCCTCTCCTTTAAATCATCACCTTTGCTGAAACCTGAAAACCACTGAAGCTGGGCACAGGGGCACATACCTGTAATCCCAGTAACTTAGGAGGCTGAGGCAGGAGGACCATAATTTTGAGGTCAGTTTTAGTAACTTAGGAGACCTTATCTCAAAATGAAAAATAAAAAGGTCTGGGGATATAGCTCAGTGGTAAAGTGCCCCTGGGCTCAATCCCTGGTACCATAAAAATAAATAAATAAAATAATCACTAAAGCATCTTTTGTCAACATTAGACAATTACGTCAATCATAAATCTGAAAAGTTTAAGGAAATGAAAATGCTAACTACCCTAATTTGATCTTTACACATTGCTTATGTGCACTAAATTATCATTTGATAACCCATAACATATATATGTATAATTAAAATACTCATTAATAAAAAAAGAAATTTTAACTTTCAAACTTATGGGCCAAAGAACTGCAAAACACAATACTTTGCATTTCAGTTGACAAATAGTATGAATGAAGATATGATCCTTGTTCCAAATTTAATAGTGAATGGAAATTATCTTACAGTTAAAAATAGGAGGGAGAAATTCAATACATTCAGCTATATCCTTTAATCTTCTGCTTTAAACCACATCAAGAAATTAACGCAGGAAGGGTCTAAATGTCCCTTGCGGTTGTTCTCTAAACCCATACTTACCTTCTCAAGTGAGACATTTCAAAGTGCTGCTTTTTACAACTTCTCTTCAAAAGAGGAAATAACCACTGTTCTTGGGGAAGAAAGAACTGAAATCTCCC
Organism: Glaucomys volans; assembly: GCA_020662805.1. NCBI lineage: Eukaryota > Metazoa > Chordata > Mammalia > Rodentia > Sciuridae > Glaucomys > Glaucomys volans. The sequence continues at coordinate 21,775 of JAJEJO010004611.1, forward strand.
AGACCTCAAAAGTCACAAAGGCATTTGGGTCTGAGAGAAGGTTTATCCCTTAGTCTCCTGCTTACTTCCTATTTGCACTTGAAGATTGGATGTAAATTTTGTTGAATATTTTCCAGAGAGCACTTTTCACTTCCTTGTTCCTCAGGCTGTAGATCAAGGGGTTCAACATGGGAATGACTACAGAGTAGAAAACTGATGCTATTTTGTCTGTGTCCATGAACTGGTCAGAGCTGGGCTCTAAGTACATGAAGATGATTGTGCCGTAGAAGATGGATACTGCAGTGAGGTGGGAAGCACAGGTGGAGAAGGCCTTCTTCCGTCCTGCAGAAGAATGCATGTTTTGAATGGCATTGTAGATGAAGATGTAAGAGACGAGGATGACCAGGAGGGTGAACAAGACATTGAAACCCACAACAAAGACGACAAGCAGCTTGCTGGTGTGTGTGTCAGAGCATGCCAGAGCCAGGAGTGGGGGCTTGTCACAGAAAAAATGATTAATTTCATTAGGCCCACAGAAGGAGAGACTGAAGGTGTCTGCTGTGTGGATTGAGGCATTGAGGAAGCCACAGATGTAGGAACCAACAGTCAGGAGTGTGCACACATCTGCTGTCATGGTGGTGGTGTATTGAAGAGGCCTACACACTGCTGCATAGCGGTCACAGGCCATGGAGGCCAGGAGGTAGCACTCTACAGTGGCAAAAGCTACAAAGAAGAAGAACTGAGTGGCACATCCGTTGTAGGAGATGACCTTGTTCCCTGTCTGCATTGCAGCCACCATCTTGGGAGCCACAGCTGATGAGTAACTCAGATCTACAAAGGAGAGATGACTGAGGAAGAGATACATGGGAGTGTGGAGACGGGAGTCTAAGAGGATGATCACCATCATACCGCCATTCCCAACCAGAGTGATGAGGTAGATGAATAAAAATAGCAGGAGGAAAAGCACCTGAAGTTTGGGATCATCTGTTAAGCCTAAGAGGATGAATTCTGTCACTTCTGTGTTATTCTCCATTGAAGTCACCTTGAAATACCTAGTGATTAAAGGGGAAAAAAACAACAAAACTCAAATAAAACTATAAGAAAGAATGATATGCCAATAAAAACAGAAAACTGGGCTGGGCAAGTAGCCCAGTGGTAGAATGCTTGCCTAAGGTGCATGAAGCCCTGGGTCTGATTCCCAGCACTGCAAAAAATGAAAATAAAAACCAATATATACTGAGTGTACTCAAATAAGATACATGCTAGATCATTCTATTTTACTGTAGTGTTTAATCCTATTCTGCCTGTTTTACAGATAAGAAAGTTGAGATTAAGTGATCTTACTATTGAGCTAGATTAATGAGTAGAAGTCAAAATCAATGTTTATCCTTTTATGTTTCTCAATCCAAAGTCCATGCACTCAAAGCCTGAATTCTTCTACATATTCACATTATAAAAACACAAATTTTGATGCAGATGTGTCTGTCTCATTCCACTTCAAATTATAGCTTCACTAAAGACTCACTGAAATTTTCTATGTATTTATGATTAATAGTATTAATTATAGAAGTCATAATATCTGTATGACAGATAGTGCTCCAAGGGTTCTACTTGCCTTTAACTCATTTAATCCTCATACTAACACTTTGGGAAGAAACCTATTATTTTACTCATTTTACACAAGAAAAAAAAATGTATTTATGATAATCTTCCACTCTTTCATTTGCAATTTATATTTTATCTTTATAAAAAATGCTCCATGATTGTAAACAAGTAAACAGATTACTTTTCCTTCTTACTTTAGGCCATATCCAGTTGACAGTATATTTTATACCTAGTTTCCTTTTCCCAACTACTATCTTCTCCTAAAATAGAGAATATTTTCTTTGGAACTGGAGAGACATTATTCTAAAATAACAATAATAATAATAGTAATAATGAGAGGGAGGAGGAGGAGGGGTATGAAAGATGGTGGAATGAGATAGACATCATTACTCTATGTACATGTGTCATTACATGAATGGTGTGAATCTACATCATGCACAACCACAGAAATGAAGAGTTGTACCCCATGTGTGCACAATGAATCAAAATGCAGTCTGTAAAAATAAAAAAATAAGTCAAATAATAATAATAATAATAATAATAGTTAAGTGACCATCAACTAAAGTCACATAATCTGTAAGTGTTGGAGGTGGAATTAACATACCTGCCGGGCACAGTGGCCTGCACCTACCTACAATCCCAGCTACTCAGAAGGCTAAAGTAGGAGAATCACAAAATCAAGGACAGCCTGTGCAAATGAGCAAGATTCTATCTCAACATAAAAAGGGCCAGGAATGTAACTCAGTGGTAAGAGAGCTCAAATTCAATCCCCAGAGATTTTATCCACATTGTTTAAGGTCTTTGTGTGTTTATCCTCAATTAAAACTAAGATTATTCCTCAGTTGAAACTGAACTACTATACTATATGTTGCTATGTAGTAATATATAGTTATTATATAAATACCCATTTAATACATATAAATTCAAGCATATGCATATATGAATGTATATGAATATATAAATATTTTTTTCCACCTTGTATCAGAAGCCTTCACAGTTGATCCTGGTTACACTTAAGTCCTCCCTTCTCTGCACCCTCAAAGCTCTTGATCTTAGTTGATTATCACACAATTAGTTGGGCAAACACCCAGCTCCTCAGCTTGCTCTGTGCTCCTGTATTCATCCCTTCTGGGCTCACACAGTCTACCATGGCCCCTTGCACACATAAATAAATATTTGGTGAATTGAATACAACATCAATGACAAAGTATTGAAACATTTTTTCAAGCTATTTAATCCCATAACAAACAGGCTATTGTTCTCTTGTCTAGCTGAGGCCACACTTCCTGCCAAAATATTAGCTTAGACTTATGGAATGAAAAATATTCAGAAAGAACAATTTGCTTGGAGACGCAGAGCCTGGAGAAAAACTCATGTGCTAATTTTAAAGCACCAGCCCCCCACTATTGTTTTCCCTCATCCTGAGTTGTTCACAAGCTTTCCCGGCCTCTGGTAGCAGAGTGGGCAGGAGTGAGCTTAGAAGAGGGAAAAGTGGGAAGAGAGAGAGAAAATGGAATAGAAAGAAAAAAAAATCCTTCGGTTCTGCTTGGCCTCAGCTGGTCTATGAGGACAGCTATAATGATCAGATTGGTGAGGAGACTTTTTCTATAACACGTTAAGAAGAGGACAACCCAGCTCGCCCCCTGGAGCAAGCACATGGCTGGTTTCATAAGACCTGGCTCAGCCAGCATGGGACGTACTAATAATACTCCAGAGCCTCCCTTCCAGCTTTTCATCTTTATAAAGAATGCCTTTAGACTGCAGCTGTCTTCTCACGGCTCCTTTTTTTTTTTCCTTAGGACAACTTCCTCGAATATCATGTTTTTCAGCCTTTCTTCACTTTGTAGATTTCTATCAGGCCAGTAGCACTGTCCATTACATCTATCCAGCTCTTTTAACTTTTTGACAGACAGTGTTTTGTCACCTGTGATAGGCAGTGTCCTGATCTTACATATGCAGTGCCCCTCAAGATCACACAACTACATCATTGTATATCTGCACACTTTACCAGGACCAGATTTCTCAACTTCCCGCACCACTTACACAAGGGGCTGAATAATTCTTGGGTGCAGAGGAGCTGTCCCAAGTATTGTAAAATATTTAGCAGTTTTTCTGGCCTTTATCCACTAGATTCTAGAAACACCACCCACTACCACCAATTTGTGACAGCCAAAATGTCTCCAGTCATTACAAAATGCATTTGTATTCATGACTTCGTTCAGTAATTATATGATTGAATAGATGATAGATAGATAGATAGATGATAGATAGATAGATATAGATAATATAGATAGGTATAGATGTGAAGAATCTGAGGCATGGCAAGATGAAGCAAATAGTTCAAGATCTAAAGTTCTAGCCAGCCAGGTGCGGTGGCACACACCTGTAATCCCACCACTTGGGAGGCTGAGGCAGGAGGATCATGAGTTCAAAGCCAGCCTCAGCAACTTAGCGAGGCACTAAGCAATTCAGTGAAACCCTTTCTCTAAATAAAATACAAAATAGGTCTGGGGATGTAGCTCAGTGGTGGAATGCCCCTGGGTTCAATCCCCAGTACCAAAAAAAAATAAATAAATAAAATAAAATAAAGTTCTAGCCAATTATTGCTGCTTCATTGGTAGAGGGAGTCCAAGAAGACTTCTTGCAAACTACTGTGGTTCTTTGACTAAGGCAATATCAACTCATATGAACAAACCTCTTTTCTCTGACAAAAGTAGGATTTTAAAACCTGGAAAAAAAATCCAAGAATGAAATGCAGCAGACTTCAAGTAAATTCCAAATTCTTTTCTAAAACACCCCAAGGACTTAAGCAATCATTTTTTTATTATTATTACTGACCAACTGAGTAATACAACATGTGCCAGATTGTCATCTATATCTAATATCAATTAATATTCAAGGTCCCTTCTGGATTCTCTTGATAAGCAACCCTTTCCTTTATGCATTATAGTTTCTATTAATAAACCTGTCTGGATCTAGAGCAGCAAGGAAAATTCTTAGTCAGAGAAGAAAGGAAAAACCTTTCATACACAGTATCATTCCTGAAGGGTTGTGAGTCCTACATCCAAATCCTGGCGTTGCTGCTCTGTGTCCTCCCACCCAAGTCCTACAAAGAGCAGATTTTCTCATTGGGCCTAAATAAATATCAGAAGGATTCTTGAAAGGAAAAAAAAATCATTGGAAAAAAAAATCTAAGGAAAGCATATCTAAAACTGAAAAAGCATTATAATTTAAGATATTTTCATTATAAAGAGAAAGGAGGAATCTAATCATCCAGATAGCAATTCAAAATTGCTTCTAAAGGAGCTTGAAGAATCACTCTTGGCCATCACACCCCATTTGGCAAGTTCCAAAGATTTTCAACAGAATGACTAAATTCCAGGAAGGAAGAGACAAGGTCTGTGTTCTTTGTCACTGTTTTGTGTGTTATCACCCACTGCCTAGACTGGTGGCAGGCACATGGTAGACTTAAATATCCGTTAAGTGAATTAATGGATTAGAATCTCAGCAGTCCAGCTAGAACAATGCCTTTAATGCTTACTTGCTTTGGAATTATAAGCAAGTCAACTTCCTCCTATCCAGGAGATAAGTAAGATAAAATACGGGGAAATCCAGCCACTGTGTGACCTATGGTAGGAACTCAATACAAACTAATTTTTCTCTCTCTCTTTAGTAAACTATAGGTCAAACATATCAACTTGTTCCCCAGACTTTATTAACACCAGTTGGCAGCAACATCTCAGCTAGTAATGACTGTCGATGTCTAAGTAAAGGTGTTTGCAAAGTAAATTCCTGTGTCCATTCTTGTGACATGAAACAGAAGATCTTAGGGAAATGGAATTGAGAGTCTTGCACCTAATTCTGAGCCTGTTTCTCCCAGAAAAAAACCATTATGTCTATTCACAATGTGAAGAATGCTGCTTTGAAAAAGCAGAAAACATACCTACATCCTTGGGAATTATTAATCCGGATTCAGAATTACCTTCAGAATTACAGGACTTTTTGAAATCTGACCAAAAAAAAAAAAAAGAGAGAAAATGTTTGGGCTCTGAAGAGCTTGAATTTGAAGTAGCGAAAGATTTCCTTAGGTGATGTGGTAATGGTGTAAACGCAGGTCAGCTGCCGCTGCAGTTTTTGTGAGACCCCGAGTGAGTCACGCCCAACTGTGTGAGAGGTCTGAGATCAGCCAGGACCTGGTGCCTGTGTAGATTTAGGATCCCCTGATGAGAAGTTCCCGAAGGTCTCCACTCCAATCTAGTACTCAGTGACATGCAGTCAAAACAGCCTTTCCTGAGGGAACATTTCTATGATATCAGGGATCCTCAAAGACTCCCCAAGGGATAAAGGGAGCCCCAGTTCTTCTGGTCACAAGCTACAATTATCAATGAGCAAGTTCCATCAAAAACACCTTCAAAAGAGTGTGCAGGAATAACCGCTCTGCACTCAGCCCACAGAAGATTTCCTGCATTGAAAGGTGGCTCTTCCTCTAAGAAGACAGGAGGAGGAATTTTTAAAACTCCATAGACAATAAGCTTTATCAAAATCTCCACTGTGTCTATACCTTTCTCTGACTACAGAACTCCAGAGCACTCTGTGAATCTTAACATTTTCAGGAAATTGTTTTTCAACCAACTTGGTTTTAAATGAGTTTAAAGATGGAACTTACAAGAAGCAAAGAATTTTATTTATTTCAAAATATTAATTTACTTGACTAAGATACATGGGGTGCCTCTTACATATCAAGTCCTCTTCTATGTATGCATATTTCACTTGGAGTTTACACAACTCTGTGAAAAGTGAATTATCTTTCCAATTTTACAGGTGTGAAAACTTTGATCTACACCTAGCACATAGATCTTTTTCTAAATTTGTTCTCCAATGAAAGGAACCAGGGCTTTTAGGGAAAATGGCTGATTGTAGGATTGCCACAGGGAACATACCAAACAAGACTGAAGCAGTTATGGTTCAAGAAAGCAAGAAAATACACAAGCCTGTCTGTCCCAGAGTCCCTACACTTTCACACTCTGCTCTACTGCTCCTTCTGGGAGTCCATTTAGAAAAGCAAAATGCTCTCAGACTCTAGAAAAAGTATCCTGCTTCTTCTAGGTTCTACACAAGTGTGTGTTCCAGTCCAGTCAGTTGCAAAAAGTGAAGTTTATTTACCTATTTTTTCTTTTCTCTCATGAAAATATTCTTTTGCACAAATTTGCTGCTAGAATAAGTTGGATTTTTTGATAAAAGAAGAAATGAGAAGTGATTAAGTAGGAGTCCAGCTCATGATAGGAGTCCAAGGTTATTTTTTGCATCACTCCTAGAATTTTGTGGTGTCTAATGTCCTAACCCACGTGTGCAACTCCAAAGACTTAGATGTCCTCCTTGTTATCTAACGTGATTAAGGCAGAAGTTATAGAAAGAAAAGAAGGAGAGGGACAGGGAAAGAGAGACAAAGAGAGAAAAAGGGGGGCAGGGAGAGGAAACAGATGAGGAAAGAAAACTTCACCTGTTAAGTTCAACACCCTAACAACTTAGACAATCTAACCTAAACCTCAAGCTCTATAAAGTGATTGGTATTCTCCTTTGTTAGTGCTTAATATTCTAAAAAATTAAACAGCTTAAACTGAAGTCTACTGATACTATGAAGTACAATGGCCCTGGGGTTTGGCAAGTGAGAATCTGCCCCTTACTGAATGTACAATTTAGGTAAATCGTTATTAATCTGTGTATAGCTCATTGGTGCCTCGTGACATGGAATGTGTCCTCCTTCTTTTCTTTCCCAAAGAAAGGTTCTCAGTTCCCAGGGGTAGGATACTGATTTGACTCTTCTGATTCCTTTGCTCTTTGGTCTCCTCCTAAGCTTAATTCAACTCTTAATCTCCAACAGTTACACCTTGGGCTTTTAGGGAAAAAAGTAAGAAAAGGACCAGTTATTCTGACTTTTGGATTAAAGACCAGGTGCCCAGTTCTGTCCCTCCATCTTTGAGTTAATGCTGCCACCTTGAGGTCATTTCAGGTTTTTCATGGGATGAGCCAGTCCCTGTGCTGAGGCTTGCAAAAGAAAGACGTCTCGTATCGCAGATCAGAAACGTCTTAAAGGAAAAATGCCTTGGAATTACAAGAAGAATAAAGAAGCTACCTGCTGACTAAACAGTTAATCTCATAGACACATCATGTGCTGTACCCTTAGGACCTGACTGATCACCTAGACGTTAAGGTACACTGGGTACCATAGGTCAGAGGTTACCCCTACAGTCCGGGAGCCATAATGTCATGCATGGTTCAAATCCCAGCTCCCCCTAGTGCCTTGAGGGCACACTCAAGTCACTCAACCTCTCCATTCCTCCCCCACTATGGGTTCTTAAGAGAATTCATAAAGCTAATAGGTGTGGAGAACCAGAATCCTGAGCACTGTATAACTACTTGTCATCGTAAATATCTAATATTTTAAGGGAAAAACTGAGATTCATTGAGGTGAAATGTTTGCCTAAAGTGCACAATTGATCAGCAGCCTAACTGAAACTTGTGACTCCAACACTGACATGCTTCTTTATGTTCACCAGCTTCTCCAGAAGCTCCTGGGTGTCTGTGGACTCCTTGGACCCACTCAGGTATCTGCACTCTATGCAGATGGCCTCGTCCTCTCCTTTACCAAGATTAGCACTGTCTAAAGTTAGCTCCACTTCAACCTCTCCACCTAAATCCATCCTGTCTTCTTCCTGCTTCCCATCTCAGAACTTCCTGTGCTCCTTTTTGTAGAGGGTTCCCTCCCTCTGTACCACTTACACTATTTCCACTTTGCAAGACCTTATTATACAGCATTTATACCCTGTCCCTCCAACCCTCTTCCTCACTCCTATCTCATTGTCCAAAAACATGCTAAAGTTTCTAAACAATCCCCAAAGCATCCCTTCCCAGAAAACTCTCCAAAATGTTTTTGCCCACCTAACATACCCTTGTGCTATACTAGTATCCTTCCTTCCATCAAAATGATTATGAGTGGTCCACATTACCTCCCACTCTGTCCTCAGTCTACTGTGTTATAGCCTCAGCTATTTCTACCCCAAACCCCCCCCCATACACACACACACACTGAAATAATATTCTTAAAGATAACATCAGGTCTGGTTTTACAGATGGACAAACCCCTGTGGTCACAGTCACTCAAGACCCTGTGCTCAGAAATGTCACACACTTGAAATTTAATCCCCTGTGGTTACCATCTTCAAATTCATGAAAACTTTATCTTCAAATTTGCATTTTTATGTAAAGTTGGATGGGATCATTGAGCATGAGCAGACAACTTGGAGTCTTGGCTCCTGTACAGTTACCTCTGCTGCTCCCTCCCATTCTCTCCTCAGTCCACCACGTGGAAATCATTGGTGATTGTTGCCCACAATTTCCCCAGCTTAATATTCAAAGCAGTTCAGCTCCCAATGACCTTTTCAGTTTTTGTTCTTCTTGATAACTACCTACTTTCTATCCAAGGAGACCCCAAAAGGCAGACAGGATCCTCAATAGACTAGCTGCTTTCTCCACTCACCATACCATGCATGCTTCCCCCTCGCCTTCCTTCCTGGGTTCCCTCAGGTCGGAATGCCCCAATTTTATCTCTTTCTTTCATCTTTCACTTATAGGTTCAAATGAAAACCACCTCCACTGGGGGGTTTTTCCTTTGAGGTTATGAAACCATATGTGTGTCTATTTATAACACTTTGCCAAATTGCCCTGCATTATTTAAATCTGTACATTGTTTCTCCTTTTGTATCCTTTCCCAGAAACTAATACTTCAGCTTCTCCCACTTCCACATTCCTACCCGCCTTACTACCCACTACAGTGAGTTCTGCCTCCGGGGAAGAAATCATCCCGTATGGACAAGCTAGTAATAGGTATTGACTGCTTGACCTCTTCTAGACTGCAGATTCTTTGAGGACAGCGATAGTGCCTTATCCATCCAAAGCTCCTCTGAGACCTAGAAGAGTGCCTGTGGACAAAAACAACCTACGGATTCTCCAAATCACACCTGATTCTCCATTTAGTAAACTGGATGTGGCACAGAGATGTCACTGAGGAGCCCACTTCAGGGAAATTTGTTTTTAATTCAGCAAACTGATTCTCAGATTACCAGGTATAGTAGTTTAAAATAGTACTGTATGTTCTCATTAGGAAACAAACCTTGGAAATTATTAATTTGTAGATTGATAAACCCTGAGAGCTATTTATTAGTAAAAGATCAAAATCAACAGTTTTAACAGGTGCCTTGAAATAGACTGTTCTCCCACTATGGACAAGGCCAGCCTTGTCACCCATACCACATGTCTGCATATGTAGCCTCATAGAAGATGGGCCTTCCTTGTTCCTAAGGATAACGTTTCCTCTGAACTCCTGTCTCCTAAACCACCCCTTGAGAGCCTGCTTTACCTACTTTATCTTTAATCTCTTTAATCTCCAATATCTCCATCTCACCAACTTTTTTTCAAAAAGTACTTCTCCTCTGTGATCATCCTTAGAGCTACCTTCTAACCCACCTTTCGTTTCCACATAACACCTCCAAAGAAGTGTTCATATTCCCTGGGTGAATGAACAAATAACCAAAAACTCAACGATATTTCTGAGAAGACCGAACTAGTTAGCAGTGGAGATGGGAAAGAAATGTATACCGGAGGCCAAGACCCACAGAATTCAGTCCCTTCCACTGTTCAATGGCAACTCAAATGTATGATTTTTTTAATTGGAGCATTATAATTAGACATAGTATTAGGGTTCATTTTAACAAAATCATACATGCAAGGAATTTTACTTCAATCCTCGTTTCCTTCTCCCTATTCCCCCTCCTCTACTCTACTTCCTTTCTTCTATGTATACATAAAGGTGAAATTCCCTTTAGTGCTTTATATATAGATATAACATGATCATGTTAAGTTCATTCCATTTATCTTCTTCTTTCCCTTCCTTCCTCCCTTATTCTAGTTCTCTTACTCCTTTTCCACTGATCCTCTCTGTATTTTTAAAATATTCAATCCCTTTTCCAACTGGCTTCTTTCCCTTGCTTTGCTCTAGCTTCCCCATGAGAGAAAACATTCAGCCCTTGATTTTCTGGGTATGGTTTATTTCACTCAGCATGATTTTCTCCATTTTTATCCATTTGCCAGCACATGCCTTTATTTTGTTTTTCTTTATGGTTGAGTAGAATTCCATTGTGCTTATATACCACATTCTCTTTATCCATTCATCAATTAACAGGCATCTGGGTTGATTCCACTATTTGATGACTGTGAGCTGTGCTGCTGTAAATATCGAGGTGACTGTATCACTATTGTATGCAGATTTTAGTTCTTTTGGATAAATACTAAGGAGCAGGACAGCTGGGTCATATGGTGGTACCACTCCTAGTTTTTTGAAGAGTGCTTTCCAGAGTGGTTGGACTAATCTGCAGTCCCACCAACAATGTGTGCGTGTACCTTTTCCCCCACATTCTCACCAGCATTTATGATTATTTATATTCTTGATAACTGCCATTCTGATAGGAGTGAGATGAAATCTTTGTGTAGTTTCAATTGGCATTTCCATGATTGCTAGATACTGAACAATTTTTCATGTATTTCTTGGTTGTTTGTTTCTTCTTTTGAAGAGTTTGTTTAGTTCTTTTGCCCATTTTTTTTTCTTTTTGTATGTTTTTCTGTTTTTTTTGTTTGGGGGGGGGTTTGGCATGGAGATTTTTGAGTTCTTTCTGCATTCTAGATATCATTCCTCTGTTGGAGTGCTGGCAAAGATTTTCTTCCATTCCAAAGGCTGTCTCTCCACTCTTTTGTTTCTTTTGCTGTGCCAAAGCCTTTTAATTTGATGGCATCTTGCTTATTGGTTCTTGGTTTTATTTCTTGCACTTTAGGGGTCTTGTTGAGGAAGTCTCAACACCTGCACCTATAAAACGCAGTTTTGACCCTATGTTTTCTTCCATTGATTGCAAGGTTTCTGGTCTAATTTCTAAGTTTTTGATCTATTTTGATTTGACTTTTGTGCAGGGACCTAAGTTTATATTTCTATATGTGGATATCCAGTTTTCCCAGCAGCATTTATTTTAAAAACTGCCTTTTCTCCAACCTATATTTTGGACAACTTTGGTAAATATAAAATGGATGCAAAAAGTTGGGCTTGTCTCTCTGTCTTCTATTCTACTAGTCTACCTATTAGTCTCGTCTATTCTCTGCTAGCACCATGCTGTTTTTGCTATGAAAGCACTGTAGTATAATTTGAGATCAGGTATTACGATGCCTCCTCCTGCATCATTCTTCTTGTTCAGAAAAGTGGCTATTAGTTTTCATAATAGAGATCTTTCATCTCCTTGCTTAGATTAATTCCCAGGGTTTTTTTTATTGTTGTGGTTGATCATTTTCTTAAGGTTCTTGGGAAGGAGATGGTTTTCCTGATTTCTTTCTCAACTGAATCACTGTTGGAGTATAGAAAAGCTATTGATTTATGAATGTTGATTTTGTATTCTGCTACTTTCATTCTGCTACTTTCGTTTATCAGCTCTAGAAGTCTTCTGGTGAAATTTTTGGGTCTTCTAGATATAGAATCATGTCAGCAGCAAACAGTGAGTTTGACTTCTTCTTTTCCAATCTGTATCCCTTTAATTTCTTTCTCTTGCCTGATTACCCCAGCTAGAGTTTCTAGAACGATACTGAATAGAAGTGGTGAGAGTGGACATCCTCATCTTATTTCTGATTTTAGAGGAAAATCTTTCAGTTTTCTCCATTCAGTATGATGTTGACTATGGGCTTGTCATATATAGGCTTTATAATGTTGAGGTAAGTTCCTTTTAAGCCTCATTTCTCCGGTGTTTTTAACATGAATGGTTGCTGTAGTTTATCAAAGGCCTTTTCTCCAAATGCATCAGTTTTAAATGAGCCACACACCAAAGACCATAATTTACCCATTGGTAAGTCTGAGATTCAGGTGATCAGAAAGAATATAAACATTAATCTTTGTTACTCTTTTAAGTAATAGTGACCATAAAGCTTTTCTTTGGAACTTTGCTTGGATTCTGGTTAGACTGGTCTAACTAGATTCTGGTCTCTATGGAAATGCTAGAGATGGATGCAGGCAGTGTAAACCTTGACATTAGAAGGTTTATGGATTCTCCCACCATGATTGTGCTTCCTTGACCTGGGTTAGCTGTTTTCTACCTAAGGAAGCAGCTCACTGGATGGATGCTTTCTGCCATGGAAGTCATTCACTCTTGAGCATTACTTTGTCAGTATGTTGCTGCAAAGGAAGATTATAAGCTCAAACAAGCTCTTCTCTTAATCTCCCAGCATTTTCAATTCCGTCAGCTTTCATCCTGAGTCTTAAAAAAGACTTCTATAATCATACAAAAACAACTTAAAGCCTGCTATGAATTCATGGTCTCCATGGAAATGCTAGAGATGGATGCTGTGTTGATGTCTTCACATATCTCTTAGACTATTTTGTTAATGCCTTTTACTTGTGGTACTTGGCAGTTTACAAAGCCTTTTCTCGCTTATTATCTCAGTTAATCCTCACAGCAAACCCACATAGAAAGTATTACCCACATTTAGCATATTATGAAACTGAAGTTTGGGAAAGATAAGTGGATTAGCCAAACTTTAAACCATTTGTAAATGGTAAAATCAATATTTGAACATGAGTTTGTCTGATGCCAAGACCCCTGTTCTTGGCACTATACCCGAAACAGCACAGCCCATAGTAGTGGATCACCTGGATGCATTAATGCACTTGCTTATCCTATGAAAATTCACCTCATGGTCCATATCTCTTCAAAGCACTTTGCACTGTTGGTTCAGAGCCTAAAGAAAGCATCTACAGCAAGGAATTAGCAAAAAATGGTTCCAGTTCCAGCCTTACCACTAAGTTGAGTGACTTTGTTCTACTCATGTAATCGATCACTTTTTCACAGGTAAATAGAAATAATTACTGCCCATTCTCTGCCTTTATTTATCTCCTCTACCAACACTACTCTAGATGAAATATGCTAAACTTCCTAAAGCTGGGAGTATCATAAAGCTTTGCAAATGAATGCCTAGCACACATTCAAAGCACATAGTGATTGCCAGTGATTTGAGGATATTTGCAATGATTTTTTTTAAGCTTACTCTTCAAAAACTTTTTCCAACTGGTGTTGTCAGTTCCCATCCATACCTGTTAGCATTCCCTGCTTGGTGTGCATTGATGCTCCCTACTGAAAGTGCCCGTAACTGAGAAGGGCTTTCTTTGGCTGCAGAAACACATGGATTTTATGCACAGAAGGCCCAAGAAGGCAGAGGTAGACTGTGTGGGAACTGAGAGAGAGTGCCCATGCCCCTGCCTTCTTTTCCTCACAGTGACTGTGCTATTTGTCCCCCTTCACATATCCTGTGTTATTTCCTTCACTGAAAACTCTGGAAAGCTCCCCTTGCCCAACTCACAAGTTCTTATATATTCTTTTTTCTCCCTCCTACTTTTTTTCATCTTCACTTTCATTTTTATTTTTGAGTCCAACATTTCTTAATTCATGTCTGAAAAATGAAAGAGAACCTGGAGAGCAATTGCTATATTTTCCAAGTGTCATTGAATGTAATGAAAATCATCACCTTCAACATCTAAAACACTGGAGAATGCACCCAAGATCTCCTCTCAGAATCACTAGAAATAGCTTCTCTTCCTCAGTCTGCTGCAAACCCAATTTTCTCAAGTACCGACCTTTCAAGATGTTATGACTGAATATATTTGACTCCCCAAAATATGCTGAAACTTTAACCGCAATGTGTATTCCTGCATTTGGAATAAGGAAGTAGTTAAGGTTAAATGAAATCCTAAGATTAGGACCCTGATCTCATAGGATTATTCTCTTTATAAAAAGACACACCAGAGCAAATTTCCCTCTCTTTCTCTCTCTCTCTCTCCCCTCCCAACTCCCCTCTCTCCTTTTCTCCCTCCACCTTGTGAAGAAACAGCAAGAAGTAGCTGTTTTTAAGTCAAGAAGAGAGCCTTCACCATAAACCAATCCTGCCAGTCGTTCATCTGGAGCTTCTAGTTTCCAGATCTATGGGAAAATAAATTTCCATTGTCCAAGACCCTCAGTCTATGGTATTTTTGTTGTAGAAGCCAAGCAAACTAAGACACAATATAAATGTAAATCTGTTCTCTTATTATTTTCTAATTTTATGAAACACATTACTCACTTTTATGGGGAAATTGGACCAGAACAACAATTTTAAGAATACATATATTTTATTCTAAATATATGAACTACTTACAGGATGCTTTAACCTTAAAATACAGAATGTTTCACTGCTCTAGTGTAAAAAGCACTGAGAAGTGATCACATGTTATTTTAACCTACTAGTTTTTAAGATGACATGTAATGTAGTTTTTGTGCCTGCTTTGAGTTTATTTATTTATTCTTTCACTACACTTTAAATTGATAAAAGAGAGAATGTGTCCATTTTGCTTACTCAAATAGTCAGTGACAGAACCTCAAATCAGTTTAAACAAAGAAAAGAATTTATTTACTCACATATTTCCCAGTCTCAGGTTAGGTTGTTGATATGGTAGAACTGAGAGGGCTTCTTAAAAGAGAAAACATGGGGCCAGGATGTAGCTCAGTGGTACAGCATTGGTTAGCATATGTGGAGCCCTGGGTTTAATCCCCAGTACCAAAGAAAAGTAAAAAAGGGGAAAAAAAGAAAGAGAAAGAGGAGGAGGAGGAGGAGGAGGAGGAAGAAGAAGAAGAAAGAAAACACATCCTCTCCATTACTCAGTCCTACTCAGAGGAAACTGTGTCGGCTTCTTTCTTAGGCAGTCCCCCATTAATGATGACAAAGATATTCCTGAGCAGCAGTGGGTTTTTATTCACAGCTACCATTTCAACAAATATGATGTTCCTTTCCTAATATATCCAGCAAAGGGGATAGGGACCTTTGCTAAGGTCATGTGTCTGCCCTTGATCCAATTACCTACCTTAGTCCAGGAGAACAAGGTCAGACAGAAGATTATGTCCATTTCAGGAGCAGAACGTAAATGCAGCCCTTCCTAAACAAAGGCACAAAACATGGAAGATGCAGTTTCTTGTGGAAAAACTGGACTAGGGGGCCAGGGGCACAGAAAGCTGAGGAATTTATTCTCACTCTATTTGACATCCCAATTATTTCCATTCACATTACTCACCACAGCCTGTTGGAAGCCAAAAAGCATTCAAATCTCAAATAGAATTCTCCTCTGAGTTAAAGATTAAAGAAAGTCCTCTTTGATGTTTGGGTCTGCTCATTCTCAGTTATAGTCTTTCTGTCAGCACCCGTGATCTGAGTGACTTCTCACAGGGATTGGGGTAGTTATCCCAGACAAACATGTTCCTCCCAGAACATAGCATTTGTTAAGATTTGGTAACATCTGAAATAGGAAGTTAAGATGGATCTCCCTTACTAGGATGCCAGGGAGTCTATTCAACGGTACAGAATCTATGGTCTGTAAACTTAGATAGGAATTATTTTCCCACAGGATATTCATTGAGGCACTATGCATTTATCACATCTGGAGTAGAGAATCCCTTATGCAAACTGTCTGTTTCTACAGAATACAGTTGAGATATTACAGTCTTCTGGCAAAGGTCTAAAGTTGCAGAAAGCACAACCCAAGCACCGGCTCTAACCTGAGATTTCTTTCTTTTCTCATCCTGTGGATTCCAATAGATTTCTTTCCCCAGTACTTAAGTGCAAGTTCTCTGTAGGGAAAACCTCCGCTGTATCTTGAGGGTAGGCAGTCACTTTTCAGTTTCGTATTTTAGTGCCTACTGCCACTTCTCTCTTTGAAGGTCTGCTCATGCCTAAGATACTTGCTTCTAAAGGAAGGTGTTTCCCTTTCTCAACTTTATTTCAACAGGAAGTTCTTTTTCAGATTCCCAAACTGAAGCTGCTTCTGATGCTTTTTAATGCCATGTTCCTAGAGGAGACCAGCACCACACATGTTCCTCATGACAACATCATTCCTGGCTCTCCTCTGCTTTTGAATTCTGGAAAGTTCTCAGACATGTTTCTTCAAGGTGCTGGCAACACCTACTTCTTACCTTCTGTCTTATGCTGAAACTCAGAAATTCTTTAAGATGTTTGCTTTTGAACATATAAATCTAAGACTCATTACCTACTTACCAATAACTAGATTTTTAAATATTCATATCTCTTCCACAGAGCCCTTGGATTTCCAGGACACTTAATACATCCTCTGATTCTGGGAAGGGTCCAGTTTGGTTTAAACCATGCTGCACAATCCATTCCTCCAGCAAAACCAGTAATGGGCATGTGACCTAAACTAGTCCAGTTAGGACAAATTTCAGGACTTTTTGCTCACAAAAGTTTTAAAAAGCATGTTTTCTCCCTCCACGTGTCATGAAAACAGGAGCATGTGCCTGGAAACCATCCCATAGTTATAAAGGGAAGACATGATAGAACTTGTATGAAAAAAGCAATTGATGTGTCTTATCACAGTTTCATCTTGGACATCACCTTTATTTCAAAGAATAATTGACCAAACTAATTGAGGAACTTCTCTGAGAGTACAGATCTGAACCTACGGCATCTTTCTCCTCTCTCTTTTCTCTCTCTCTCTCTCTCCCTCTCCCTCTTTTCACTGGTAGAAAAGTACTATCCTGGGAGGGTGGGTTTTATTTTTCAAACACCTAGGAATTAGTCAGATTCAAAAGTAAATAGGTAGGTGAACAGATTGAGTAATAGTATTTCCGGTTTATTTTTAAAGACAAAAGTTTTACTTGTGAATGGTTTCCCTGTCCTTGTCCTTAATGCAGTATCTTTCTGAGCAAATATAAACCACTTTGGTTTAGTGCAAAAGAAAATGTACTCATGTCTTGGTGAGCTCTGTCTTTTCTCTGAAATTCTTAAATATTTAAACTTTAAAAGAATCTCAAAGTAGCTAATTCTTAGAAAAATATATAATAAAGCAAAAACTTTTAGCACCTGAACATTGTACCTCAAGGGCCAAAACCCAAGTTCCTCTTGAAAAATTGCCAAGGTGACCAAGAACACCTGTACATGCACATGACATCATAGTAAAGACTCAGGGAAGAGGGTGTTTCAAAGTGGAAAGTATGCTTTGCTTAGCCTGGTGTGTTCAAACAGCGGAACAGGATAGAAGGCAGATGGCTGCATATCTGTGTGGCCTCCCACATGCCTTACACACATTTGAAGTTCCTATTTTATAGAAGTAACTGTCACTACTTCCTTTTCTCTCAAAACTCCCTTATTATACATTCTCACAGAAGAGATAGATGTAATAAGTCTTGGCAAGAATCATTTAATCCATTTCAGTTCTCCTACTCATCTAAAGATGACAAATTCGTCCCTATTTTTTAAAATACCTTCAGTGAAGAAGTCTTCATTACTAACCTATTTCAGAATCCAGGATTCTAAAAATGATTTTTCTGTCAAAACAAACAATTATACAATTACTTTTAAGACTATGTTAAGATACAGAACATCCTTTATTCAATGTCTGTTTTAAAGAAGGATGATTCCTTGAGAGGCTTTTATAAGCAAATAGATAGGATGTAAGAAAGTCAGATTTGTTCAAAATCTAAAAAGTACTGGGAAGGATGGTACATGCTAAATGAGGCCTCAGATATAACATAGGAAGCAGAAAGTTTATCTACCAAATAAGACAATGAGTCATCAAAACCACAAGCCATTTTATTTATCAAGGATATCACTTAAAACCTATTTCCATGAAAAAGAGAAATATACAGCAGGGAGATTCAAAGAACCAAAGAGTGGTATCATAATTCCTGACAGCAAAGACAATTACACAGTGGTGATTATACAGGGAAACAGGGAAGCCTGAAGCAGGACAAATTTGAAGTCCAAAGAAGAGCACAGCCATCAGTAGAGGTGGAAATAAT
This sequence comes from Glaucomys volans, assembly GCA_020662805.1. Taxonomy (NCBI): domain Eukaryota; kingdom Metazoa; phylum Chordata; class Mammalia; order Rodentia; family Sciuridae; genus Glaucomys; species Glaucomys volans. The sequence continues at coordinate 40,278 of JAJEJO010004611.1, forward strand.
AAAGAGAAAGCCAGAGGTAGAATGAAAAGTGCATGCAGAAAACACTTCTGCAGAGAGACTTAATAGTAAGACCTAGATCTAAATCCAAGTTCCTGATTAAAAAGAAATAAAACTAGAATCCTGAAATAAAATATTCTAAGCCTAATCATGTAATGTCTACAAGTTCCCTTATTTGCTCAACACCTTTACATTCTCTACAAGCCTATTAAGCAGAAGGTCAGTAACAGCAAATGTACTCTCTCCTCTCTTGGTTTAAATTTCTAGGCCATTTGATGAAGTTGTAGATTGGTTGAGATCATAATGAGAAGAGCTTACTGAAGCAAGACTGACAATAGGTCTTGTCATTCTGCTCCCTGAAGATGCCCTTTGACAACTGTGTCAGGCAGAAAGCACACACGAAGTGCTCAGGGTGGAACTTGTGCCCCATGGCACTGATGCAGCGACCGGTAATGGGCTGCCCACATCCATGGCAGAGGGTTCCTCGGCGGTGATGGTAGTGGAGCTCACAGAATGGACGTCCATCCAGTTCAAAGAAGGAGCCAGTAGAAAAAGTGCTGAAGCAGTCCTGGGGGTGGAAAAAGGCAGAAAAGGAATGCATGTGTCAAGAGGTGAAATGTCAGCAAAGCAAAATATTCAGACTTGAAAGTCCTGTCAGTTATCTCCAAGTTGTAGGAATTTAACTCCAGGTCATTGACAAATGGAGGCTAGATTTTCCACATGCAAAATAGACCTGCAAATGCTCACAGTGGGTGCTGTGACTCATTTCTCCTTTAGGAAGCCCACGTGAATTCTTCACCCAGGACCATGAACCCTTTTATGAGTTGCAGCTCTTCTTAGAAGAACCCTAGATTTTCTCTAAATCCAAAAGACAATGGAAAATACAGACCCCACACACAAAGCACTCTGGGTGCCAAACGTTGTCCATAGCTGAAAGGTAGTTTTCCAACACTGGGCGGTTGCAACCACCACACTTGGGTGAAAACATGGCTAAGAAATCTTTTCGGCAATATGGCTTCTTGTCCTTCTCATGAAAGCCTGCAGAAATAAAATCAAGGATTCACAGTTGTAATTTGAGTCCTGAAAGCTAAGTCAGAGGCAGAGAAGTCAATGACCTAACCTCTCCCAACCCCAGTGTCCTCATATCAAAACAGGTAATTACAAATATCAACAAAGGGCACCTGAAAAAAGTAAATGAGACAATGCAAGTAAAGTGTTTCAGAGCTGTGCCTGGATCACTGGAAGCATTTAACAAGAGTTAAGGGCTGATCCTCCTCACTGCCTTTGTCCTGAGTATTCCTTTGCTCTGAACAGTTCTGCCCCAGACTGGATACAGATGACCTCTTCTTACTACTCAGGAATCAACTCAAACGTCATCTTATCAGGAAGGTTTTCAGCTCCTCTTTATCACTTCATCTTTTCTCATTGACCTTAAAGCATTTACCATTATCTGAAAGCATCGTTTTGGGTCTGTCATCCCTCACTGAACATTATTACCTCTGAGAAAAACAAGATATTATTGATACTATCACAATCACATCCCCAATATATAAAATGGTATCTCAAAAAATGTGCTTAATACTTTAAGATAAAATACTACTAAATAATGATTTTTAAATGGATACATGATCTCAATATAATAATTCAATATAATACTTCAATACTTAAAATAAGATGGATCAGTTCCTCTTTAATCTGGAAACAGGAAGCCATAAATAGGGTTCAAATATTTCAAAAGCAAGTTAAAGATTAATAATAACATAAAAATACATGAATGAATGACTTAAGAATGTTGAAAAAACACCCAAACAGTGTCTAAGACAAAGAACAATGTGAAAATAAATATTTGCTAATTATATCCCAGAAACACAAGCTCCTAAATGTATGTATGATTTGATTTACTGTATCAAATTGAAAAGTGAAAAAATTGTCAGGCATAGTGGCACCGACCTATAATACCAGAGACTAAGGAATCTGAATCTGGAGCATTACAAGTCCTCAGTAACCTAGTGACACCCTATCTCAAAAAATTAAAAGGACTGAGAATGTAGCTCAGGGGTAGAGCACTCCTGAATTTAATCCCTTGCACCAAAAAAAGCATTGCTTTGAAAAAATTTAAAAAGTGAAAAAAGTTTAAAGAGAAAAAAAGTGAGTCAGGTTGAAACAAATTAAATGTATACAAAGCAGATGATATGACTAAAGGAAGAAAATGATTCAGTCAAATGACTTTAAAACAGTATTTTCACCACATAGTCCTAATGGATCACATATTTTTCTGCAAAAAAAAATAACTACAAAGAAATATTAAATTGCTATTATGCACACTGAAATTTTGCTAAGAGTAGATTTTTTATGTTTTTACCATACACAAAAAAAGGAGTAGCTATGCAAGAGGATGAATATGTTAACTTGCTTGGTTATAGTAACTATTTTACTATGTATATCAAACATCATGCTGCATTAAAAAGATAGTGCACCACGATCAAATGGGTTTCATTATAGGGATGAAAGGTTGGCTCAACATACACAAATTAATAAATGAAATTCACCACATAAACACACTTAAGGACAATAATCACATGATTTACTCAATAGTTGCCAAAAAAAATGCCTTTGACAAAGTGCAACACTCATTCATGTTTAAAGCACTAGAGAAACTAGGGATAAAAGGAACCTACCTCAATATCATAAAGGCCATATGTGACAAACCCAAAGCCAATATCATATTAAATAGAGAAACTGAAAGCGTTTCCTCTTAAAACAAGATCAAGAAAAAAACATACCCACTTTCACTTCTAGTCAACGTAGTCCTTGAAACTCTAGCCAGAGCAATCAGGTGAGAGAAGAAAATTAAAGGGATACAAATAATAAAAGAAGAGTTCAAATTATTTCTGTTTGCTGGTGCCTTGATCAGAATATAGAACACTCAAAATACTACACAGTTTCTAGAGTTGATAAACAAATTTAGTAAAGTATCAGGATACAATATTAACATACATAAATCAATCACTTTCCTATATTCCAATAATGAACCTGTTGAATAAAAAGTTAAGTCATTCTATTCACCATGACCTAAAAAAATGAAAACAAAATACCTGGAAATTAATCTAAGGAAGGATGTCAAGGACCTCTCCAGTGAAAACTAGAACACCGAAGAAAGAAATTGAAGAAGACCTTAGAAGACAGAAAGACCTCCCATGTTCTTAAATATCAATATTATTAATATGGCCAGATTATCAAAAGTACTATACAGATTCAATGCAATTTACATCAAAATGCCAATAATACTCTTCACAGAATTAGAAAAAGCAATTCTACAACTCATTTGGAAAAATAAGAGTTCCAGAATAGCCAACGTAATTCTGAGCAAAAACAGTGATGCTGGAGGCATCACAATACCAGACCTTGAAATATATTGCAGAATTATAATATCAAAAAACAGCATGGTACTGGCACCAGACATGAAGACTAATGGAATAGAATAGAAGACACAGATAAATCCACATACATGAAATATTATTATATTAGATAAAGCTGCCAAAAACATTTGTTGGAGAAAAGATAGCCTTTTCAACAAATGGTGCTGAGAAAACTAGAAATCCGTATAGAGAAGGATAAAACTTAACCTCTATGTCTCACTCTGCACAAAAGTCAACTCAAAATGAATCAAAGACCTGGGAATTAGACCAGAAACCCTGAAACTCCTAGAATAAAATGTAGACCCACCACTCCAACATGTTGGCACAGGAATCAACTTCCTTAACACAAGACTACAAGAGAGAAGATCTTTGCCATCTGCTCCTCAGAGGGCATTAATATCCAGAACATATGAAGAACTCAAAAAACACCAAAAAATTCAAATAATCCAAATAATAAATGGGCAAAAGAACTAAACAGACATTTATCAAAAGAAGACAATTGGCCAACAAATAAATGAAAAACATGCTCAACATCCCTAGCAATCAGAAAACACAAATCAAAATAACATTGAGATTTCATCTCACCTCAGAATGACAGTTATCAAGAATACAAATAATAATAAGTATTGGCAAGGATGTGGGGAAAAAGGTATACTCATACATTATTGGTGGGACTGCAAAGTAGTGTAACCATGGAAAGCAATATGGAAATTTCTCAAAAACTAGGAATGGAACCACCATATGATCTGGTTATTCCACTCCTTGGTATATATCCAAAAGAACTAAAATCAGTATACTCTAGGGATACAGAAACATCACTGTCGGCACAATTCACAATAGCCAAGCTATAAAATCAACCAACGTGACCTTCCACAGATGAATGGATAAAGAAAATGTGGTATATCTACTCAATGAAGTGTTATTCGGGCATAAAGAAGAATGAAATTAAGGCATTTGATGGCAAGCGGATGGAACTGGAGAGCATCATGCTAAGTGATGAAAGCCAAAAGTCAAATGTTTTCTCTGATATGTGGAAGCTAGTCCAAAATAAGGGGTAGGAGAAGAGAGAAAAAAAAGAAAGGGAAAAGACATGGGAGGGAGAATTCCATCAAAATAGAAGAAAGACTGCTGGGCTAGATGAAGAGGACTGGGGGAGGAAAAGGAATGGGATAAGGGAAGAACAGGAGAGTGAATCCAAACTAACTTTCCTATGTACATATATGATGTTTTAAGTTAGCTTTTTTGCTGCTGTGACTAAAGGACCTAACCAGAAACACTGTAGAGGAAGAAAAGTTTACTTAGGGGTTCACAGTTTCAGAGGTCTCAGTCCACAGACAGCAGGCTTCATTCCTCCAGGCTCAAGGTGAGGCTATCATCATAGTGGAAGAATGTGGCAGAGGGAAGCAGCATTCATGATGGTCAGGAAGCAGAGAGAGAGAGAGAGAGATCTCCACTTGCCAAAAACAAATATATGCTCCAAAGCCAGCCCCCAATGACCAATCTCCTCCAGCCACACCCCACCAACCTGCAGTTACCACTCAGTGAATCCCATCAGGGATTAATTCACTGATTAGGTCAAGACTATGAAACCCAATCACTTTTCCTCTGAAACCTCTCTCATTATCTCACACATAAGCTTTTTGAAGACACCTCACATTCAAACCATAACATATGAATATATCACCGTGAATCTCACCATCATATATATGCACAAGACACTAATTAAAAACAAAAAAAAAAACCTAAAAGTAAATAGCAGTAGAGTGAGGGAAGGGAACTGGAGGAGGGGAGGGAAAGGGGAAATACTGGCACCTGAATTAGAGCAAATTATATTCCATGCTTTCATGACTATGTCAAAATAAATCCTAATGTTATGTATAACTAAAAAGAACCAATAATAAAAAACATTGTGTTGTACCTCTTAAACATACATGATAATCTTATTTGAAATGTTTATATTTTTTTCTGAAATAAATATAGGCAATTTTCTCTTGAAGCAAATTATTAACTGTATTACTGCCTTTGCAAAGCAATATTTTCAGTGCCAAAAAAGATACAAGTATAAATATCAAACCAGTAAAAAAAAACACACTGCAATCTTTCATTAAAATCATAAATATAGGTATGAACTCATGATTTGTTTTCTCTTTTGAAAAAATGGATTCTGAGCCTGTCCACTGAAAAACCTAGAAGAAATGACATCCTAGAAGTAATGGACATTCCTTGAATCCAGAATGTGGTTTCCAAGTACCCACACTGAAGAAATCTCCTTGGAGAAATGGATCATTCCAAGTATGGGGCAGAGTTGACAACATAATGTAATAAACCTTAATGTGCCAAGGAAACAGGAAGGTGTCATAAATTATGGGGAATGTCAAAAGGATAAAGTAACCAACTTGAGGGGGTTATGTCTGGCCTCAGATAAAGATTTTTTTTTTTTGCAATACAGAGAACTGAACTAGATGTTACATGAACACGTTAGGCAAGTGCCATACCACTGAGCCGTATCCCCAGCCCTCAGATAAAAATAATTTGAATATATAAAAAACTGCAATTGATTGGATCACTTAAGTATATTATAATTCTGTAAATTCACAATGATTTTTTGCATGTGTGTGTGGTGCTAGGGATTGAACTCAGAGCCTTGTGCATGCGAGGCAAGTACTTTACCAACTGAACTATATCTCCAGCCCACTCACAATGATTTTTAAAAAATAAAAAACTTATTAGTCTCTTAGGTGTTGTTAATTAATACACTCATTTGTTTTATGATTACTTTTTTTTTTTCTTTGTGATACTGGGGATTGAACTCAGGGCCTTGTGCATCCAAGGCAAGCACTCTACCAACTGAGCTACATCCCCAGACCCATGATTACTCTTAAAAAGGGAAAATATCCAACATTTATCCCACCTTTCTTGTATTAAATTTATTTCAAGATAATAAAATAATTGATGATATAAAGTTAGTTTTTATAGAATCCTAGCTAATAAACATACAAAGAATGATAGAAGCATCAGCATTTTCTTATTCAGACCATTGAACCTAGACAACAATCCATGGGGAACTTTAAGATGGAAAGAGAAGATTCAACCCCAGCACAGTAAGTAAATAAATAAATAAATAAAATGAAGGGATCAAGCTAACACTGCTTGAAGTCAGTGGTCCAATTTAGCATCAATAAAAGTGGTCAATAAATTCATTAACTACCTCATGATGTGATTTAACTATACTTCACAAGTAGACAGCCCAGGGAGAACTACTTTTAGTTATAATTTGTAGGCCATTATGAATAAGTCATTAAACTTAAGAGAAAACAATTAAGTTCTAATTTTTGCTAATTAGTAGTTCAATTTCTAATTTTAAGTAGTAAAAGCAGTTAAATAAATATATCCAATACTGGAAAATATATGGAATAATTCACATATTCATATATTCCTAGTAATAAGCTGTCACCAGATCTTTAGAAAGTTATTTAATAATGTGTATCAAGAATTAAAAAGCAAGAAATAGATATATTAATTGTTGGAATCAACCTATACAGTAATCAAAAGAAAGAAGAAAAATGTTTGAAGATAGTCATTGCAACACTATTACAATAAAACAAGTAATTCAAATATGCTATTGTGAATATATTTAACTGTTTCCAATATTTGGAATCATAAACAATGGTTCAGTGAACATCTTCAGGCACACAGCATTTTATTCTTTTATTATTCATTTACATAAAACCCTAAAGAATGGGTGACACTGTTAAAGTTATTATGATTTTTTTTCTTTTTTTGGGGGGTGGGGGGATTGAACTCAGGGGCACTCCGCCACTGAGCCACATCCCCAGCCCTATTTTGTATTTTATTTAGAGACAGGTTCTCACTGAGTTGCTTAGCACCTCACTTTTGCTGAGGCTAGCTTTGAACTCAAGATCTGCCTGCCTTATCCTCCTGAACTGCTGAGATTACACATGTGTCTCACTGCACCTGGCTAAAATTACTATAAAATTATGAAACAATATGAAAAGGTGCTTAAGTGGGGAAAAAAAGAATTTTAGGCACACTATAACTTAAGTGTCCATAAAATGAATAAATGTAAAAAAATTGTTGGAAAAAAATTATGTTTTAGGTTAACAGAATAAGTTACATGTGAAATTTTCAGTAAATTCTTTATATTGTCTTTATATTTAAAATAAGAATAATATAATAAACTAATTCATCTTCAAACCCTTGATCTTCAAGCACCTGTTCAAGTGATACATTCCCTCTACTTGTATGTGGGGGGTACTGAGAATATGAACTCAGAACCTCATGAATGCTAACCAAATGCTCTACCACCGAGCTATACCCCCAGGCAATGTTCTCTTAGCTTTAAAACTCACTTCTCCAAGAGACCCAAGTGGCTTAGCCCTTCACTTAACTCAGGATTCTGCTTCAGAGAACAATTGACCCAACCACCCTATTGCAAACACTACCTAATAAGTTGGCTAGTTTGATTATTATCCATCTCTTTCAATGGAATGTATTTACCATGACAGCAGGAACTTTCTTTTCTGCTACTTATCCCTAGTACCCACAATAGTACCTAACACATACATAGTAGTTGCTTAATGAATATTTTTTTTTGTTTTTGTTTTTTTTGTTTTGTTTTTTGGTACTGGGGATTGAACCCAGGGGCACTCGACCACTGAGCCACATCCCCAGCCCTATTTTGTATTTTATTTAGAGACAGGGTCTCACTGAGTTGCTTAGGGCCTCGCTAAGTTGCTGAGGCTGGCTTTGAACTCATGATCCTCCTGCCTCAGCCTCCCAAGTGCTGGGATTACAGGTGTGCACTACCACGCCCGGCAATGAGTATTTTTGAATGACAGACATGAGACCGAAAATAAAAGAACAAAGTTGAGATAATTAGCTTCAGAAGTTTGTTGTAGTTTGAGAGTTTCAGTTCAGCACTGACTAGAATATGTACAAATAGGGAAACTTTTCTGTAAGGAATTCTCCTTAGTACTTACTGGGGGAGGTCACCTAAAATAAAAATAAAATTATCAGCAATCCACTGTTTCTGCTGAGAACTCTACCTGTAGTACTAAATTGAAAGACCCATTCCAGCAATCCTTTGAAGTGAGTTTTAACCCCATTTTACAAATGAAAAAAAATAATAATAATAAGGAAGCTACTCATAATGAGTCAGTGGAGAAGCTGAAAATCAAATATAGGCCCAACTGCAATGTCATACTCCTAACTTAAATGCATCCTGAATTGAACTCTCCATGGGAACTGACAGTATCAGCTGAGCCCAAATATCATAACCCACTAGTTTTGTTTTTTGTTTTTTTGGTAGGGGAAGAGTACTGGGGATTGAATTCAGCAGTATCAACCACTGAGCCACATCCCCAGCCCTATTTTGTATTTTACTTAGAGACAGGGTCTTACTGAGTTGCTTAGGGCCTCACTTTTACTGAGGCTGGCTTTGAACTCATGATTCTCCTGCCTCAGCCTCCCGAGCCACTGGGATTATAGGTGAGCATCACCGCGCCCGGCACCCACTAGTTTATAAGTACTCTGTGTGTATCTCGTAAAGTCACAGGCAAGCAAAGCATGCACAGTGGACCACATAGCAGCCTATCCAAGAAATATTTCTAGAACTCTACTAGGATGGTAGTGGTCAGGTCACAAAATTGCACTAGGTACAGCCAGGGGTTGGGACCCAAATCATGTAACTGGTGGTATTCCTCTCTTACTTCTTGTCCCTTTTCGACATGGCTTGCTCTGTTAAAGCCATAACTGCTTTGTTTTTTAAACCAGAAAATTTAGCAGAACTCTGAGGCCTACAGATCCAAGAATCCAAAGTAGCAATTTTATATGCTACCCGGTGTTCCTCCCTCTAAATGCCTGAGACACAGAAGAGCTCACTTTACTTTCCTCCCTTTCATCCCCCAAAAGATTTCCAGAGTCTGTTCAAGAGAAAATGAATATAGGAGGTCCTACTATTTAAGAAAAACACCCACCCACAGTTATCTTTATTGCTTTTGTGTGGCAGAGTATTTCTTAAACTTTGGCATGCATCACTCACCTAAGAACTAGCTAAATTAGATTACTGGATTTTTCCCCCTGCCCCCAAATTTTTTGTTCAATAGGTATGGAATGGGCCCCAGGTTTTACATTTTTAATAAGTCCCCAGGTGATGCTCATGCTGCATAAAGCAAAAGACACAAAATTGAGCTTGCCTATAAGTAGGTATTACATGAGAAAACTGTAAGACATGCCAGCTAACCTAGGAATGACCCTCATCTAGGCATTTGCAGGGCAGTTGGTCTCAAGAGTGAGACAGCATGGAAGTAACAGCCACTGTTTCAACTCAGGTGACTCTGGGGAGAGGAATCAGAAGCAATACACAAACTTGCTGTGATGCTCCTGCATTTAGTAATCCAATAAATTGGGAAAGTTTCAGCACTTACTTTCCCAGAAGCTCTCTCTGGGGCCAATTACCTCTGGAGGATGAATGTGAAACACTGACAATTAAAAGTGCCACAGAGAGAGGGAGGGTGTTTATACTCTGGTGAGACTTTAGCCACAGGGGAAATTAGGTAGCACCTGCATGGCCTGGATAATGAACAACTAAAAAGAAAGACAGGTAGGCACTGAGGACCTCATCCCCATAGGAGGATGCTGAGGATGCTGAGGCCCAATGTGCTTAGAAACTTGAGCCTTAAAGAGGAATTCTTGAATTGAAGAAAAAAATGCAGATGAATTTAATTTCTCAAGAGACTCTCTGGTTAAACTTTCATTATTGAAACTCCATGTGTGACTATGTGACTTGGGGTAAAAGGCAGGATGTCACCTAATTAATGGAGTGACCACACAGTAGGAGACCCATTTATAAGAAGGTCAGGCATAGAAATGTAAATACAACTTAATAGGAGTTTCTGATTAATAAATGGTCCTTTGTGTCAAGTGTCTTCATTAATAAATATGCTTTAAGTATAGTTACAAGCTTACATAAAGTCATATATGACTCAATTAGTCTTGTCTGTTTACAAGAGGCCAAGGTCAAGAACAATGAAACTAGCCATGTCCATTATGCTTTCTGGTCATCCTACATATTGGGTATTTTTCTTTGGTAACTAACTTATGTATTCTACCTAAAATGTGTCTATATCCTGCTGTTCAGCCTCCAGGAAACTTCTGCATCACAATCGTCCATAGGAGTATTCACTTGCTGACTATCCTACTCAACTAACTCTTAACCTCTATGGCCACCACTACAATGTAAATTTACTGTGACAAGCTCAATGAAAAATGCTGCTTAACTGAAGGGCAATCTAGAAACAAAATACCTAATGATTTGTGAAATGCACTAAGCAAACTCCAGTGAACAAACAAATTACCAAAAGTACTTTGCTAGTGGATTATGTCAGTGTCATTGTATCTGGGTCTATTGTCAAAAAAAGCACATCACATTGGTACTAAGAAAAGAAAGGGATCCAATAACTTCACAGTCAAAGGGAAGTTATGTTGTAGAGAAAACATGGACTTTGCAGGCATGAGACCTGAGCTTGAGCTCTATCTCCTCAACCATGACTTTAGGAAAATAACTACTTTCCTGAAGTTCAATGTTTTCATCTACAACTAGGTAAAAAAAAAAAAAAATGGAATAGCACTGTTCTCAAGCCAGGCATAGTGATGAGCATCTGTAATTCCAGTGGATCAGAAGGCTGAGGCAAGAGGATCAAGAGGTCAAGGCCAGCCCCAGCAACTTAGTGAGTCCCAAAGCAACTTAGTGAGACCTTGTCTCAAAATAAAAAAATTAAAAGGATTGGGGATGTGGCTCAATGGTTAAGTGTCCCTGGGTTCAAACCCCAGTACTGGGAGAAAAAGAGAAAGAGAGCGGGACTTCAATAGGACTACTCAAAGAGCTAAATATGTGTGTGCTGTTGTTAGTGGGATACAGCTGATGGTGTCTGACTCACTCCTGGAAAACATCCATAGTGGAGAGCCTGGCCGAAGGGGCCTATGGCAGCTGAACATAGAGAAGTAGCTGTAAATGAACTGATGGAGAAAAGTGCAGGTTTCCCAAGGTCCTTATACGAAAAATTGAGGGAAAGAGATGTTATGGAACCATTTTAATAATTTCGAAGGAAACACCAGGAGGTAACAATGAAAATCCAATGAAAAAACAATCTCTGAGGAACCAGTTCTCAAAGAAATATGACAAGGACAGAATAGCCAGTAGGACAGGCAGAGGGTCATCAAGAGTTCACTCTGGGACCTGTACTTAATCCACAGAAGGAGAGTTAAACGTTGCACAGGCCCAGAGCGCACACACGCAACAACAGTGCCACCTGAGGTAGGACGTTCCCGCCCTCCATTCTCATCTTTCTCCCCCACGTTTCAACCCTGAAATGGCTTGCCACAGGGCGAGGGTGGTAGGGGAAAAGGCAGGTCAGGAGAGGTGAAAGGTCATCCCTCTCTGCTGGCCTCATGCAGGATTAAGGCTCTTTCAGGAAAAAGAACTTTTCCACTTCAAAAAAGCTGGAAGCTTTACTCCTGCATGTTTACTACTAAATCAGACACTGTGAGACTCAATTACCTAAGGACTTAAGTTTCTGTGTGTTGTGTCTTAAACTGATGTTATACTTAGAACTGTTTATTAAGATAATCAGAAAAGACATGGAACTGCCCAAGTTTTTATTTAGGAAGAGAGGAAAACTTTCCTTACTGAGTCAATTCTAAAAGGATGGAAAGAGACAAGTAAGGAAATTTTCAAATTCTATGCCAAGTCATAGTTCAAAAAAACAACTGTGGAGTACCCTCATAATACTCATGAAGTAATATTTGACTTTTTAATTATGCATTTGTATCACTTTGATTAAAAAATCAATTTAAACAAAAACTATAGGTGTTGGGGATGGCAGCTAGTACTGAAATGAGCATGTTTTGGTTTGGATCTGAAATATGCACACAAGTTCAAGCTAAAGGCTTGGTCCCCGATGCAGCAGTGTTCAGAGGTGTGGCCTTTGAGAAGTGATTAAATGGATTAATCCACTTATGGATTCATAACTTAATGGGCTTTTTGGAGGTGGTGGAAAATATAGGATGTGGGGCCTACTTGGAGGAAGTAGGTCATTGGAGGTATGTCCTTAAAGGATGCATTTTGTTCCTCTCTTTCTCTCTCTTCCTGCTTCCTGGCCACCACATGGTGAGCAGCTTTGCTCTATCCTGTGCTCCCTGTGATGACATTCTGCCTCATCACAAGCCTCATCACAAGCCCCAAAAGAGTGGAGCAAGTGACCATGGATGAGACCTCTGAATCGGTGCCATAAAATAAACCTTTTCTCTTTTAAATTGATTTTTCTCAGGATTTTGTCACAGCAATGGGAAGCTAACAAGCAGCACTGAGATGGAACTGGCAGAAACTGTGACTTCTACAACAATGAACAACAGGCTCCAAGAAAAAGCGCTGCTGGCCTCCTCCTCACCACCAGCCGCTGGGGCTTAAGACGCAGCCTCCCAGTCCTACCTTCTGCACCAAACACCTCTCCACAGTGCGAGCAGAAGAAGTGCTCTGGGTGCCACGTCTGGTTCATGGCTGTTAGCACTTTCTAAAAAAGGAACACACAGAGAGATATGAGGAGACTGCAGGCTTGTCAACGTGATCTGGGTTCCAATGAGTGATTAAAAGCTACATGAGATTTACTTACATCCACAATAGGAGCAGCACAGTAGGCACAGCGTGGAGAAAAAAGGTCGTGGTAGTCTTTGGGACAGTAGGCCCAGCCACTCCGCTCAAAGAAGGGACTGGAGCCAATCTCCTCTTTGCAGTGAGTACAGACAAAGTGCTCTGGATGCCATGATTGCCCGAGGGCATGGATCACCTAGGGGATGACATAGAGACCCGCTGAGTACTTTTAAGGCCCAAGGCTGCACAACCCTATAGAGCACTGCATTCCACTAGACAACCACCTCTGGACTTATACCACACTGAGGTCTGGTTCCACCTGAGATAGTCTGTTATCGTGCTTAATGGATAGTCCAATTCCCTGACTGATCACTCTGATAAAAATGGGTACATGTTCCTTACCATTCTACTGCCCCAGAAAACAGTAGGAAGAAACATGGGTGCCTCTAACATGCAGGTGATAGACAAGAGATAACCAGCTCTGACATGGAAGGGATCCTTGGAAGAGGAAAAGGCCAAGTAAAATTTAACTCCTCTGCTCTGAGCACATCATCTCATGCCCTACACAGAGTCCGGTCTGAAAGTCCTCTACATGGATTTGGTGAAGGATGATTCAGAGCAGGTCTTTGTGGCCATGATTTGAAGCTACATTCAGCTGAAAACTAATCAATCAATTTAGAGCAGAAATGTTTGAACAAAGGGAGCAGTGAGAAGGTCATATCAGTAAAGGCAGTAGAGAATAATGATTAAGAACTCAAACTCAGGCATCAGATTCTCCTGGTTTCATATCTTACCTCTGTCTCTTATTAGACTATGGGCAGGTCAGTTAATGCCTCTTGGCTCTCAACTTTCTCATCTTTATAAGGGGAACAGTACTGCTGTTAAATGAGGAATTAATTAAATGAGGAAATACTTAAAAAGCACTTAGCTCCATGCAGAGAGCACTATAAGTGATCAGTAATTATTAATGATTACTTAAAAGTCTTAGGATATAAGTAGAAAGCGCTTTCCTTGGCAGAGCACAGAGACAAACACAGATGCAGATGCTCTAGGACCAGACATGGCCCATCCCACCTTTCCAGCAATCGGCTTCCGGCAGGAAGCACAGTGGCCCTTGGGCACTGTGGCAATCCCAAGGTCCTGCAATTCCTGCTCCAAGCCCCCAAGCATTGAATCCAGGGAAGCCTTGTGATCCTGCTTGTCTGGTAACTGTTTCTTGCTGGCATCTGCTTTCACCATAACCTGGTACAAGGAAACCATGAAGAGAGTTAACCTTCGAGTACTTTTGCTATATTTTGGATGTGAGGTATCCCCCACAAGCTCCTGTGTGACACAGCAGAAAAGGTTTAGAGAAATGATTGGGTTACGAGAACCTTAACCCAACCAGCGAATGACTCCCCTTTGGGATTAACTGAGTGGTGACTGAGGAGGGTAGGGTGTAGCTGGAGGAGGTGGGTCATTGGGGTTGTGCCTTTGGAATATATTTTTTTGTATCTGGAGAGTACAGTCTCTCTCTGCTTCCTGGTCATCATGTGAGCCACTTCCCTCTGTCACACTCTTCTGCCATGATGTTCTGCTCAGATGGAGCCCCAGGGAATGGAGCTGGCCAGTCTATAGACTGATACCTCTGAAACCCATAAGCCTGCAAATAAACTTTTCCTCCTCTAAAATTGTTATTGTCACGTCTTTTATTCACAACAGAGAAAAAGCTAACTAAAACAACTTTCTTGGTCTTTTCTACACAAGCCAGGAAGTTCACCTCTGATTGATCTCTTGATCTTCCCTTAACCTTCCTCCAAGATCTGGAGGAATCCAACATTTTAACACCAATAGAAACATTTTCGCTTCCCTTTCATTCTAAATTTCTCAGGTCAAATGAAAATTGACCAACCTTCTTCTATTTGTAAATTTTTTCTGACTGTAGAAAATTGAATACATGAATATGGTATACTTTCTAGCTCTTATAATGACCCAAGTTGACAATTAGTCACGTATTCCTTTTATTCATTTATTCTATAGTCTTTGTTGAATACCTACTTTGTGGCAGTCACTGCTCTGGGCACTTGGAATAAAGCAGTGGGTTAGACAAACCAAGTTTCCAGCTTCACAGAATTGTATTCTGTGCTACACAGTAAACAAACAAATAAACATGCTGTAAAGTCAGGTAAAGCTATAGATGGAGGGCAAGATGGTGAGGAAGAACTGACTTAGATGGGGTAATCAGAGAAGTCCCCTCTGAGAAGGTGATATTCAAGCAGGTATTTTGTGGTGTTAGGGACCCAGATATATAGACAGCTGTGGGGAGAGCATTCCAGAGGGAGAAAAGGCACTGAGGAAGAAAAAAATTTGGCATATTAGAAGACTTTGTGGTGCTGGGCTAGAATCCAGGGCCTTGCACATGCTGGGCAAGTGCTCTACCACTGAGCTACATCCTCAGCTCCTACTACATTAGAAGAAAAGACAAAAGGCCAGGGGAGCTTAGACCTGAGGAACTGAGATTGAGCATGGCAGGAGAAGATGATGGAGAGAAAGGCTAAGATCACATGGGATCCTCATGGTAAAAACAGGTTTTATTCCAAGGTGATGGGAGCCATTGAAGGATTTTAAGTATGAGAGTGAATGAATCTGACAGACAATATCCCTGTGATGGTTCATTGCAGAACTAAGTGTCCACAAGCCATAGTAGATACAGGGAGACGATTATATAATGCTTTAGACTAGTGTTAGGGAAGAAGATAAGACTTGCCAATAGATTGGATTTTTTAAAGCAAAATTCCAAGGTAATTATTATAAACCAACCAAAGGGAGATTCTCAAATTAAAAGAAAGAAAGAAAGAAAGAAAGAAAGAAAGAAAGAAAGAAAGAAAGAAAGAAAGAAAGAAAGAAAGAGGATGACTAACTTGTCCCTCACCACTATATGTCTTCATTCTGGCTTTTCCTATTCTCTTCCAACTGGGCTACCATTACCTTCTACTTAATGCCGAGCGGATCAGAAGCTACAATGGCTCCCTTGCCTCCACATCAACTGTGCACTCATCAGAGAGACCTTCAAAACCTCTCATCGATTGCCTTCACTTTACCTTTCCAGTCTGCCTTTTATTATGCAGCAAGAGGCCTCAGTGTTCAATGCCCTCAGGCTCCTACGGTCTTCTGATCTTGAAGGTCAGTCTCTGCATTCAGGTTTCTACTTATTCTGTTTGCTGCCTGGAAAAATCTCATACTATCTCACCAACAATAATGCTAATTTCCTTTCTCCTCTATTACATAATGATAGTTAATGTTCAAGAGTTAAGTTTTCAAAAGATTACCGTCTGAAGGCCCTGAAAGGGTGACTAATATTAAGTATAAAAACAACTAAAAAAAAAAAAATACCACAGTATAGCTATATCTACACCAGTATCTACCTCTTTCTTGTATAATCCAGAATACTTTGACATAGTAAGAAACAGGATACTGGATGATAAGAGTATTTTCCTATTAGGAAAATAGTTTAGTATAAATTTGTTTGTACTTTTGATTTTTGTACAATGTTAATGTATGGTTTAATGAAAATGAGATATTTTAAATTAAAATTTAAATATAACAAGACACATGCCAAATAAATCACAAAACATAATTTAAATATCCTAATATAATTTTTTTCTAGCATTTTCAGATATACAGCATAATGAGCCAGTTCACCCAGATTGTAGATATTATCTAATCAAAGAACATTAACTTATTAAAGAAAATTTGTTTGGAATGTTTATTCATTTTTTCTCTCTAATAAATAGTGAGTGCACTATGTGCCAGGCACACAATGTGCTGGGCACTGTGAGTCCCAAGGTGAGTCACAGAGATAAGGTCCCTGACCTCCCCACTCACACACATTTTTAATATTCAGCCTTAAAATTATTACATGGTTATGTCATAAATGTATATCAAATCCTCCAACCAAATTTAGAGAGGTTGAATCCTCTACCATAAGAATTCTAGATTATATTACCTTGATAGATTCTTAAGTCCATTTATTTGATTTCCATTCCCTGCCAGGACATGTGAGCTTGTTGTTTTTGTTCCATAGGCATAACAAGGAGGTAGGTTTTATCTCAATATGGGTTTGGGATTCTTCATCTTCCTACTTTGATCTCCTGTGCCTTGTCTCAGCTTGCCTGCTCCTGGTTTAGTCAGGTCTCTCTAACAAGGCCTTAGATACATATGCCCTCTGGGCTTGCTGCGAATAAAAGGATGGTTCATCCCATCTCCCTATGTGCACACTCCACTCCTTCTTCAGGTTCCACCCCAAATCCCATCCCCACCTCTCCAGTAAAATCCATGTAACCTCACCAAATCCCTAAAGTTTGCTCCACACACTTTGGCAAACCACCTACCTGCCTTTCACTCTGTAAGTGTTGCAGAAGCTTATGCCTCATTTTACTAAGCATACTCTAAGCTCCTCGAGATCAAAATTTGCATCGTGTTATCTTTTGTGTCCAAATAACACATAGTTCAAAGTTGAGTTCCTCCATGAATTGAATTTAGTCTAGGAGAATTTCCAAGCAGAGGAAGGCAGAGTTAACTTCCTCAAAGATAACCTGTGCTTCTCTGGGCCCTGGAGGAGCCAGTTTACCCTGAAGAACTTAACTCATCCAGACTGCACCCACCTTGGCCTGCATTTCACTCAGATGGGCCATAAGTTCATCCAGCTGAGCAGCTGCTGAGGTTTTAGGAAGTGGTGGTGATTCCTTTGGTTCTAGAACCTCACTATAAAAAGAGAGGAAAAAATCATATAAATATATTAAAAATTCAAATAAGTGTTAAGTCATATATAAAATGTGATTTTAACTATTAACCTCTTAGGTGTGATTTAAAATGGGAGATAGAATAATTAAAAAATAGCTCCTAGATTAAAAATTTTAACAAGGTCCCTCTGCTTTTTGTCTCTATTTTTCCCTGATCGTCTTAAAAAATAATGTTTTCAAGCGTATGAAGGAAAGTGCTTCAGATGTAACTGAGAGGGCATTTTTCCCCAACTACCAGGTACCAAGCAGCCACTGAATAAAGCTTTAAAACCATAGCCATAGATTTTTTATTTTAATCATGTTCTTTTCTAAATTATAAGGTCCTATATTTCCCCTCAGGTACTGTCCAACCAAAAAAAAAAAAAAAAAACACCATAAAATTAAATTAAATTAAACAAATAAGAATATAAAGTAGGCATCAACAAGCTAAGGTCCATGGGCTAATTCCGACCATGTCCATCCTTTCACGTGCTTTCAACAGATGTTCTCTGCATCTCTGCAGGGCCGAGTAGTTGCTTACAGAGACCGTTAGTTCATAAAACCTCACGTTTATTCTCTAGTTCTTTGCAGAAAAATTTTGCAAACCTTTGGTATGGAAAATTGAGATAATGTGTATCCTAGTGATGTCATATTTATAAAACTACAAATAAATAAAACATTGGGCCTAAAAATTGAACATAGGAACTATTTAAGTAACTGCAAAATCATTAGTAAAATCAACCAAGTATGAGGAATCAAAATAAAGCTCAATAAATTCTAAAAGCAAATCAGAGACTATATTTAATATTTCAGTAAGTAAAAGTATAAATTAACCCCCCAAAATGATCTACTTAAGAAAAAAGGAAGTACTTCTATATAATTAATAGGATTGAAAAATAATTAAACTGAATTTTCAAATAATTTATAAATAGAAATGAGAAAACATACAACACATATACCCTTGGAATTAAAAACAAAGTGTCACTGAAAGGAAAATATATGGATATAGTTAAGTGAAATACTTAAAAATAAAAGAGATCACAGACCAACAAAATTTTTAACTTAAGACTCCAAAAAAGATCCCTAAAATACTTAAGCAGGAGTTAAAGCCTAAATTTGAAGCAGAGAACAAACAAGAAGAAAAAATGACCACTTTTGGGGAATATTGTATAAAATTTCCAAATTTAAAGAAAAACATGGAAAATGAACCAATTAATTCTATAAATATTACAGAAATTTGATTCCAAAATTAGACAAAGAAAGAACATTGTGTGTGAAAGAGGAATCTTAAAGAGAATAGCAGATCTGTTTGGTATTAGCCCTGCAGCTCAGGAGGCTGAGAAATAAAGATCACAAGTTTAAAGTCAGCCTCCACAACTTACCGAGATGCCCTACACAACTTGGTGAGACCCTGTCTCAAAATAAAAAATAAAAAGGGCTGGAGATGTGGCTCAGTGGCTAAGCTCCACTGGGTTCAATCCTTCGTACAAAAAAATAAATAAACAAATAAAAGATCCAGAAATATGTTTTTTAAATAATCATGGCTTAGTGTTTATGTCAATCATCCTGAAGGGTTCAAGATTAGGGAAAGGAACAATAAAATTCATTATGCTAACAAATAAGAGGAAAGCTTTCTAAACATGTCAATAGATACCCGAAAGGCAGTGGAAATCAAATTTAATGATCATTTCTATTGTTGATTATTAAGAAAAAAAAAAAAGTCCTTAAGCTGATCAAATGTATCTGTAAGAAATCTATACCAGCCCCCTATTTACTAATCAAATATAAAACACAGTTTAATAAGGAGATAAGCAGAACACAAATTTACTCTTATTGCTAATTTTCAATATTACTCCAGAATGCATTATCAAATACATTTAAAAATAAAAAAGTATTTGAAGAAAAAAGGTAAAGAAATCTCACTTTTATTTTCTTTTAAGATAGGTAATATTATCAATGACCTGGACAATGGAAAAAAAGCGATTGAACAACTATTAGAATGAAGAAAAACATCAGGAAGGTGACTATGTGCAGGAATAAAATGAAAAAATGTATTTCCTATAAACCAGTATGAAGCAATTAGAAAATTTAATGGGATCCATAATACCAACAAAAATTTATAAAATATCAAATAAATGTAATAAAAATATAAGATTTATATGAAAACAAAACACTGGTAGACATAAAAGACCCAAATATCTGATTAAAAAATGGGCAAAGGACCTGAATAAATATTTCTCCAAAGAAAACATAAAAATGACCAAAAGGTATGTGAAAAGCTGTACAACATCATTAATCGGCAGGAAAATGCAAATCCAAATTACTATGAAATGCTATTTCATGCCTGGAGGATGGTTATTATCAAAACATCAAAGACAAATATTAGAGAAGATGTGGAGAAAGGAAACCCTTGTACACTGTTGGTGAGAATGTAGACCGGTGCAGTCATGGAGAAAAGGAGTGTGTAGGTTTCCAAAGAAATTAAAAATAGAATAATTAAACATTTCTGGAATGCGATCCAGCAATGCCTCTTCTAAATAGACATACACAGGAAATGAAATCACCACCTGATAAAGATATCTGCACTCCTATGATCTTTGCAGCATTATTTACAATACCCAAGGTGTGGAAACAACCAAAATGTCTGTTGTTAAACACTTAAAATGAAATAGATAGGGAGGGAGGTAGGTAGGTAGGAGGTAAGTAGGTAGGTAGATACATACATACATACATACATACATACGCAACACATACATACATACATACATACATAATGTACTGGAATACAATTCAGCCTTAGAAAAGATGGAGCTCCCGTCACTTGCCACAACATGGATGAATCTGGAGGTCATTAGGCTAAGTGAAATAAGACAGACACAGAAAGAAAATATTTCATGATCTCACTTATATGTAGGAACTAAAAAAAAAATTCAAATATATATTTGCAACAAAATAAAATAAGTGCTGTCAGGAGTGAGGCAGGAGACAGGAAATGAGGAAATGTAGGTCAGAGATCTACATTTGAGATATGTAACTCAAGTATAGTGAAATAATGTACAACATGAGTGCTATAGGTAATGAAACTGACTGCATATGGAGTTCCTACTAAATGAATAAATTTTACCTGTTTTTGCCACAAAAAATTTTAAAAGAATAACTAAGATGATGGATATGTTAATTAGCTTCATTAAAGTAACCATTTTACTATCTATATATACCCACAATATCAATACTATACATAGCAAGCCTTAAATATTCTCCATAATATTTAGTTTTTTTTAAAATACAAAGACCCACACAAGCAGAGATGCATGCTATGATGTCACTTTCCTCCAATTAAACTTTAAATTCAGTTTAATTCAAATAAAATTCTAATAGAATTATCAAGCTATTAAGCTGATGTTAAAACTCATAGGCTAGAACACCCCAGAAAAGTTAAAAAAAAAAAAAAGTTGTAGAAGGAAAATTTGTTTCAATAAATGTAACATTTTATAAAGTAACAGTTATTAAATATGTGTGATATTTACTAAGAAACAGATAAATACAAAGGAGTAGATTGTAAAACCCAGAAACAGTATCTTACACTTACATGATAAATGTGGCATTTCAAATAATCAGAAACAGGCTATTAGACTCAAGGAATAACAAGTTATTTGGAGCATAATAAATTTAGAATCCTCACACAACATATAACTAAGAAAACTTGAGATGAATTAAAGGTACAATTTTTTTTTTTTTTTTTGTACTGGAGATTGAACCCATGAGCACTCCATCTCGGAGCTACATCCCCAGACTTTCTTATTTTTTTATTTTAAGTCAGGTCTCACTAAGTAACTTAGGGCCTAAGTTGCTGAGGTCGGCTTTGAACTTGCAAACCTTCTGCCTCAGCCTCTCAAACCATTGGGATTACAGGTGTGTGCCACCACGCCTAGCAAGATACAAATATTTCTTAGCATAAAAATACCAACATAAAATGGAGAATAATTTTTGTAATTTGGAGTTGATGAAGTTGCAGCTAATCATGAGGTCATCATCAATGATAGGAAAAAACAATCAAAGGATCTCAAAGAAGTCAAGTTCTTTTTCCGGCAAATTAGAATTGGTCAGGATTTTGATTAAAAAGCCAGTCATAACCCTTCGCAAAGGACCACTCCTGAAGTCATAAGAAGTTCTGCAAAGTAGTGGATCTCAATTCCTTTCTCTTCGTGTTTTTTTAAACTGGATACCAGATGTTGTATCTTTAGAGAATCCTGGGCATAGGTGTCCTCCATCAAATTAAATTTAAAATTAAACTGCCTGGTTGAAGTTCCTAGAGGGTATTCTCCTGTTCATTCATAAATGGGAGTCCTAGTTGAATTATCTTTCACAAGTCTACATTATATCTCAATAGTTGGTACTGATAGCATTACTACTGAATTCTCAATGGGTCTCACAACCACACCTGGAAACTTGGGTGTCCATAGCAACCTAATTATATTTTCAGATAACTTGACGAATTTTCGTCATCTCTTCATCCAGATTACAAACCCAAACTTCACAAATTCTTTGGCTATCATCTATAGTTGCAGCTCTACAGCTGCTGCTGGCATAGTGAGGGCACAAGGGAGTCTAGATGTCAAACATCAAAATATTATATTTAATTGAAGATCTGTTTCATAAAATACTTTGTCCTTTATTTGTGTATTTGAGTCTCTGAGCTCGACCTCCTCCCCCTCCCCATTCTCCTTCCTCCTCCTGGCCACAAAGGCAGCACCCAGCAGGTGGTGGTGGCGGTACTGACAGTGGCAGTGGGTGCCCCATAGACACCACTTGCCCAGCAACTGGGAAAGGGAATCCTCACTGCCTTTTTACACACATGAGTTTCTGAAATATTTTTGTATCTTAAGTTGTACTTTCAAAATAAAACAAGTGTCCTCTATACTAGAAAAACAGCTCACGTGCATGGCCAACAGATGAAGTGGTGGGAGTGGCAATGGAGTGGGCTGCAATGTAGCTCACAGGTGTATCTCAGTTGTTACCTAAACACACACACACACACACACACACACACACTCATATATAATGATTGTATAAGCAACCTTCAGTAAAATAAATACAGTCAGAGTATGGAAGTCCTTATTTAAAATTTGTTTTAAAAAATGAAAGTAATACATGTTAAATGTAGAAAACTTGAAAAGAAATATAAAGAAAAAATTTAAACCATACACAATCCCCCTTTGAGGAGACAACTATTTTGTACATTTTGGCTGCTATCATTACACTCTTTTATGATTATAATTTTAGAAAATTTAAATGGTATTTTATTCACACGTTATACATGTATTTATCCAAGTTTGGTCACTATAACAGCTAGCATTTATTGAGTGCCTATAGTATGACTGACCCTTAATAAAGAGAACATTTGTCCTTGTTAAGTCTTTAAAACAACCTTAAGAACTAGGCACTGTCATCCCAGATGAGAAAAACTGGGACTCAGGAGAAGTTAAAGTGTTTTCTCAACATAATACAGGTGGCAAATAACCGAGTATGGGACTACAGGCTGCAAAGTTTGTGTTCAATATCTTCCAAACTAATACTTAAAGACTATATGGCTTCCAAATACATAATGTGCTATAATTTATCAAACCAAGTTTATTGCTGGGCACATAAATTTTTCTTTTTACTAAAATAATCAATACTGTTAAATACATATTTACACCCATATGCAACTATTTCCATAGAGTTAGTTTTAAGAAGTGGAATCACTAGGTTGAAGTATGACAGGTGACTGACTCTGGAACCATGTTTGTAATAAACCTTAACCAAGAGAACTTAACGAATAGCTCACCAAATCAACACTAATGAGAGAGAGAGAGAGAGAGAGAGAGAGAGAGAGAGAGAGAGAGAGAAAGAGGAGTAAAGCCATAAACAAGAGCAAAAATTCTTTCACTAAAACTATTTCAAGAATGAAAACATAGCCTTACTGCTTTACTTTTCAGATGTATGTGCCAGGCAAGAAAAATGTAGACGGATAATGTTACCTTTCTCTCTTAAAAGAAAAGGATTCATTTGGGTTTATGTTCCAAAGCTGACTTTGTTATTTTTCAGTATTTAATGACAAGGAAAATATGGAAGGAAAATTAATATCTTCCTCTCTGAAAACAAAAGATTTTGTCTTTTAAGTACTGCATGGCCCTCTGCCAGATGCTAATGGTTTATTTTTCTCTTTATCAGGTATGCAAGTGACTGATTCAGCTCTTCTCAGTACCGAGCTCTCCCTCGGTGTCTTTCAGTCATAATCCCTTAGTACTTGCCACGACAGGCGTGCTCCTGGGCAGCCCTGCAAGCACATCCTGCTGCTCAGTGCCCAAGCATAGAATAAATGTAGCTTCTGACCAGGACCTGCTCATTCCTAAAACCTCCCCCTTGTACTTATTCACAGAATTCCCACTGGTTTTTAACTGGAGTCCTACTGCAGCATATACAAAGAAACAGATCATTGTCATAATACTCTAATAATAATTAAATCAACCACATAATATTCTAAATAAGAAATGAGACCTTGAAGAGTTGTAATCATCAACTCTTAAAGTGCTCACTGAGGGAAATGTTCCTGGAAAAAAAAGCACCTCAAATCAGAGGTCTTTGATTTGTCCCCTGAATTTTTAAGTGCTTTACTATGTCACCAGAAATGACTTACTTCATTACTCAGAGATTTTAATGACACAAATGACAAGACATACATTTAAAAGAATCTGGACTTCTTAAGTAAGGGGCTTCCTTGTGCTGGAGTTTTCCCATTTATTTCTCTGTTCTATTTTTATGAATTGCTGCTAACTTTTATTATCAGAATTATTTTTTATTCATGTAAAACATATAATTCTAAATTATTGCTCATATTACTATTAATGTACAACTGTTAGAAATATTATCCCATTACTATATTCACAGCTGGTATTGAACATTTTTCAAGGTATACTGAAAGCAAGGTTCAGTTCACTGAAGCAAGCCAGAGTAAATGGGGAAACACGCAGGGATCAAGGTTCTGAGCCTAACATTCCATCTGCACATGCTAGCATTCCTGGCTCTGAATTTTACTGCCTCTGGAATTTACAAAAGTCTATAACATATTTACAAGTGGATTTTATATAACTCTCCCACACAAGCCTACATAGTAAGTATCATTCAGTAACTGGGAATGTATCAAAGTCCGGTCAGGAAAACAGAAACCACTTTGAGTAAACAAAAGGAATTTAATCCAGAACTTGGTTACACAGGTGATGGGGCAGCCAAGAAGCAAAGCAAAACAAAGACAATGAGGTAACTCAGAGATTAGCCACAGCAGGAATTCATCAGCGCCTTAAACCAAAAGGATAAAGAAAGGAGGCAAAGCTGCCAGACTCCAAGGGCCTTGGTCAACCAGCTGGAACCACAGCGGATCTGTCACGCTCCAGCTGAAGCCATAAAGAAGATGCAACTGATGACAGATCTACTGTGGAAAGACAGCAGCTGGGAGAAAAGCCTTGGACTTCTCTCCTCTGCACCCTCCCGTCTCTCCACAGTCCCTCATATTGGTCACAGTCAGCCAGAGCTAACAGGAAAACCTAAACTGCAGGGTCAGCTCCCTAGAATAGAGAAGAGGGAAGCAGTGCTGGGGAGCAGGCCAGAGACTCATAGTGCAGGGGAAGGGGTGTTGATAAGTTAGTATTGGTGTGCTGTCAACAGGCACCGTGTTGCTTGAGCTGGTTTTCATGTCATGTATTTGTTCACTTATAATTCTCTCTTCCTTCCTGCCATCGTGGAATTAAGAAATCAAGTATTTTACTAAGAGCCTCTTGTGTACCAGGCACTCCTTTCTTATGTTTTGCTTTGTTTGGGTTTTCTCCTAGAGCAGGGAGGGGGAGGCCAGGGGGAACAGCTCACCCCACAATTTTCTGGAACTAGAACTAACTGGCAACATATGTATGAATGAACTGTCCTCACCCCCTCCAAAGTAGAAAATGCCCTCTAGTGAGGAGTTTTATAAAGACTTCTTTGTTTGTTTGTTTGTTTTTGGAACCAGGGATTGAACTCAGGGACACTCGGCCACTGAGCCACATCCCCAGCCCTATTTTGTATTTAGAGACAGGGTCTCACTGAGTTGCTTAGGGCCTCGCTAAGTTGCTGAGGCTGGCTTTGAACTCGCAATCCTCCTGACTCAGCCTCCCAAGTTGCTTGGATTACAGGAGTGCGCCACCACGCCCGGCTTATAAAGACTTCTTATACCCTGAGTCCTTCTGCTATCTGCCTTGTGTGGATGCCTTGTGATTCTGAAACCGAAACAGTGTGGTAGAACATGCAAGAGTCTTTGCTATCTAATATTGTAAGCCCTTTGACCTGCTTCCCCAAAAGTTGTCTGATGTTAAAAACTGCAAGCTATGACTGAAGAGAGAACAAAAACGTGGCCTTTTAAAATTTTTCAATTCTGCTTGGGTCAGGAATGTAACTTTTACTAAAGGAAACTTCTTGCCAGCTAAATAAAATTTGAAGAAACATTCAAGAAAGAAGTATATATATGCTCATAGTGCAGGGGCAGGGGTGCTGATAAGTTAGTATTGGTGTGTTATCAACAGTCATGGTGTTGCTCTGCCATGGAGCCTCACTGTCTGATGTTGCTGGAATCTTCCCTAAGTTTCTTGGGTGTGTTTTCCTTTATGTGAACTACAGCATGTATCTGGAATAGATGAGCCAAAACATCTGTGGTGACTCTGGAAATATTTACACTTTTTCAGGTGACAAAGGAAATAGCAGAGCCCTCTAGCCTGGACAGCCTGTCTGAAGGCCAGGCACCTGGAGAAGCCGCCAAGTCAGGTGAGCAGAATTCCACATCTGCTCAAGGACTGTGGAGAGAGGAGGAGGGTAGAGGAGTGGTAACCATTGATACTCATAAACCAACTGCCCAAAGACTGATGAATCAAAGTTATTATCTAATAACTTAAATTTTAAAAATATTTAGTAAAAACAAGAACCTACCTGTAGACATTGGGCTCCTGGATACCTGTGGTATACACAGGCTGCACCTAAAACATATAAGTGACAGAGAAGAGCAAAAAATGATTTCTGTTGTCAGACTGCTGGTGCTTATCAACAGCAGGAGTTAGAGGATGTTTTTTGCTCCTAAAGGAGATTGACAGCTCTGAGATATTAGAGTGTATCTCTGACATCTCCTTTCCTAAAGCAGAGGAAATACCAACCATCCCGTAGAGAAAGGCCAAATTTTAAAGAGTAGTCAGCATTCAAACAACTACTAGCAGTCCCTTCCTGCCTGAAAAGCAATGAAATAGAGAAGTACACCCTCCTCACATAGGAACCATAAAACAAACAGAATGGGCCAGAGTAAAGCCCCTTCCTTTACCCACACACGATAGTGCCCAGGGTAAGGCTACAACACAGGCAAACTTGACATTGGAAAAGAAATACCTGTGTATCCATGGTGATTCATTTATTCATTGAATAAATAATGACTGAGTGCCCGTGAGGTACCAGGACACAGGACACAGCAGGTCAAAAAACAAAACCTAACAATCACATAAAACTGAATACCCTGCTTCTGGTGGTAAAACACTGATAAATAACAAATTAATAGACAAAGTTAATCAGGGGGTGAAAGATGCAAAGCAGGGAAGAGACGGCATTTATGTTAATCAGGGAATCACTCACTGAGTAGAAGGTGCTTGAGCAAGAATTTAGAGGAGATGAGGAAAATATACAGATATCAGGGGTAACATGATCCATGTGGAAGGATTGACTAGAAAACACTCGAGCATCTTGTGGCCTGAGGAGTGGGTATCAGGGAGAAAGGAGCAAGATCATGCATATAGAGTGACTGTTTAATCCATTGTTCAAATGGGGGCACTTTTGAGGGCAAAAGGGAGTTCTAAAAACATATCACATTTGATTTTTGAAATTTTCAAAATATGTATGTTTTATCAAAAATTTGATTTTTATTATATTGGTGTACCTATAAAATAATTCTACTCAATACTCATTTTCTAAATAAAATTTTCTAAAATATTTTTAAATGACACATATTTACAAACATTAAGGCAAATTTAAAAAACTCATCTGAACATTTAAGTAGCACAATTATTCTTTTTTTAATATTTTGTTTTAGCTGTAGATGGATATAATACCTTTATTTTATACCTTTATTTTATTCTTATGTGGTGCTGAGGCTCGAACCCAGGGCCTTACACATGCTAGGCAAGCGCTCTACCACTGAGCTACATCCCCAGCCCCAATTATTCTTGATATATAGGCACAAACCTTAATTGGTTCCTTACCATTGTTGTCTCTGACATCTCTGACATTGTGATGTGGAAATTCTTCTGGGAAATGTATTCTTCTCAATATGGTGCTATCATTTTAACAAAATTGCAATCTCCTTCAAAGCTGCATTTTATGGTTAATATATTTGAATTGTTGATAGTTTTAACTTATACCTGTCTGTAGACTATGTTTTTAACCAATTTAGAAAAAAACTTTAATATGAATTCATACATTCAGAGAAATTCTGCTAAAATGGAAAATATTCTCAATTCTATGTTTTATACTGAAATACATAAATATTTTGGGACAATATTTTCACAGATGCTGCCTTTCTGCTTCTCATTCAGAGTACCTTTCTTCAATAATATTCTTATAAGCCAAAACTTTTATATGCTTTGACAATTTTATTCCATTCTGGTGGAGACTATAAATTTATTCAATTAAAATAGGGGTCAAAATCTGTCAGTCAAGATTTTTCAGAAGCACAGTTTTCAAATTAGAAAGTTAACCATTGAACTCTAATCTTTAAATTTGTTTACCTCTCAGCTTTTATAGAGAAATATCTGAGCTGCATCTTATTCAAAACTGTTACTCTCTAAAAGCTTCAAAAGCAGAATTGTTATGCTCTATTCATTGAACAATTTAAGATTTTGACCTTTTTTTTTTTTTTGATACCCCAGAGGCACTTAAATACTGAGACACATCCCTAGCCGGTTTTTTAGTTTGTTTGTTTGTTTGTTTTTTCTCCATTTTGAGATAGGGTCTCATTGAGTTGCTGAAACTGGCTTTGAACTTGATCCTCCTGCCTCAGTCTCCTGGGCCACTGGGATTATAAATAAGCGCCACTGCACCCAGCTTCCAACTCATTCTGCACATAATGCAGGCTAAATTTGGGTTGCTTCACGAAGTGATTTTTCAAAGGCTGAAGCATTTCCAAAATCTAAGGATGACAGGCAAGACAGGAAATACATGCAGCCATGCAAAATTATGTCTTGTATTCAATATCAGCTTCTGTCACATATGATTTGTACATTAGTTACTTGTGTGTGTGTGTGTGTGTGTGTGTGTGTGTGTGTACCCAACAGTTAATGCCTCCTTATACATACTGTGTAATATTTTATTTGTAAATTTGGAATTTGGAAAATTTTGTTTTTCCATATTGATTGGTAGACTACTGAATCTTATTTGGATGCAGCCATGAATTTTATACACATCGTAAGTAATTCTGAGTACATTTCTACTCCATAGGTTTTGAGTTGATAAGAACATTGCTTTGAACACAAAGCTGTGCTTCACCAACATTTGTATTTATATCATCATCACTAAAAACAATATTTTATCTTTAATGTCAAATTTTTCAATTAAATTTATGAAAACCTTAGCCATCTCAAATGTTTCCTTTTTTAAAAAAACTAGAGAATGAACTTCCACATTATCTGATCCATTGAATTGGATGGAAAATAACCAAACCATTTTTGAATTAACAAATTTTCTAGTGGAGACATCTGATAGTATTAATATAAAAGTGATATTTTTTGATGGTTTATTTTTGGTTTGTTTTTTTTTTGGAACTAGGAATTGAACTCAGGGGCACTCAGCCACTGAGCCACATCCCCAGACCTATTTTGTATTTTATTTAGAGACAGGGTCTACACTGAGTTGCTTAAGGCCTCACTAAGTTGCTGAGGCTGGCTTTGAACTTGCGATCCTCCTGCCTCAGCCTCCCAAGTGCTGGGATTACAGGTGTGCACCACCG
This sequence comes from Glaucomys volans, assembly GCA_020662805.1. Lineage (NCBI taxonomy): Eukaryota > Metazoa > Chordata > Mammalia > Rodentia > Sciuridae > Glaucomys > Glaucomys volans. The sequence continues at coordinate 70,164 of JAJEJO010004611.1, forward strand.
TGCCCTGCTATTTGATGGTTTTTAAAGGAAACCAACTCTTTAATCATCATCACTTCACTTACAAGCACAAGAAAACTTGGAATGGAAAAAGAGCAATTTGGATACAAAGGGAAAGGTGTGCCTCACTGACATGTAAACACCCCTCCTGCAGCTGCACATGCTTACTTGTTTAAGTGTTAACTTCTGAAGTAGGTGCAACTCTTCTTCACCATATTTGTGCCTTCTGGTTTCAAAAAGACAATGATATCTGTACTTGCCTCCATGACGAATTTGGAAATTATTGGCAATTATTTTGTGTAAGTTACACAGTTATTATCAGCTTCTTTGAGAAAACAACATCTTAAGTTTTGGCTTCATTTTAAGTTAACTTCTGAAAGAATTTATTGTAAAGCTAAAAGTGTTGCCAAATAATAAAGCAAATCCTTAGAGCTTTACAGAAGCAAATAAAAAATCTGCACTAGCAAGAATATTCAGATTATACTATACTCTATGACAAGAATGCTTCACCTCTATTTCCTAAGCATCATTTGTATGATTCTAAGACACAATTTCCTGTATTTCTCACTGACCCTGAGGAGGCTCTGTACACAATACATATCACCACATGAACCATGGCAGAGCATAAGCAGGTACACAGAGTGGCCAGCAGGGAGAAAGGCCTCACAAATTTTCCTGCTACCACCTAAGATCAGAGGAGTCAGCTGTCCCTGACTGCTTGTGCTTGAGTTCTTAGCTTTAAGAGCCACCCTCTTGTATATTCAAGGTACCATAATAAATGAAAAGTTACCAAGGAGGAACTTGTGTTACCCGGATGGGGCAGGATCTTTGGTGTCTCAGCAGGGTAACTCTCTTTTTCGGAATGCTGATCCAGGGAAGGAGGAGCTGGGTTAGAATATTCATCACTGTCCTGGAGGGTGGAGCGTTCCAATTCCTCCAATAAGGCATCTATATTAGAAATAAGAAAATCATAATATAGACTAGTCTCCAGAATTATTTTCTCCTTATCTAGTGCCCCCCCCCATTCATCATCTTCTCTTGGCTTAAGGATATTTTCAAACACCTTCCCTTCCTCCTTATTTCACTTACAGCGTGATGTTATACCAGGAGACAGCTAGTCTCCTGGCTAATGTCTCCTTATATTCTGGCTTCTTATTTCCTACAGTTGCATTCAATTTCATAGTCTCACTCTATGACTTCTTATATTGCAGGTACTCATTTTATTCACTCAATTAGGGCAGATCACCCACAAAAATCCTCAGTTAGAAAAAGATAATCCTAAATATAAAGATAAATCCTAAATATATTTCGTATCAGAAAAATATAAGCAATTTTATTACCATTTTACAAATACCGAGGAAGTAACACATTCTTAACCCTGGTGATCTTTTTTTTTTTTTTTTTTAATTTCAATAATGATTCCAAGCACAGAAGAAAATTCTCAAAACAGTGTAAGCATTCTGTCTTTTAGGGTGTGGAGGAAAAAAGAAATTGGAGAGAAAACAGATATTGCAAAATCAAAATGTTGCAATTCAAATAGTTGGGACTTGTTTCTCTTGTAGTTTTCTTGGGAAAAGCCAATAGACTTTATAATCACGCCAGTACCATTCTGTTGTAATGAAATTAACAATTAATAAAAATTAACACACACCAGCTACAGTGCTCAGAAGTTTACCCATTTCATTTAATTGTCCTAACATTTTGAGGCAGATGATATTTTTGTCCTTATTTTGAAGATTGAGAAAGAGACAAAAATAACCAGCATAGGTGCAGAGCAGGACTTGAATCTGGACTGTCTGATCCCTAGCCCCTGAACCAACAGAAAGTTGGAGGTCATAGTTCCCCTTCTCACATGGTTCTCCAGCTCTTCTTGAGCAAGACATCATCCCTGAAGCTGTTTCCTCATCTACATAATGAAGCAGTTGGATAGGACAGTATTTTTCAAATTGTGCATCAAGACTCATTAGTGGAATTCTAGTGGATTTTTAAACCACAGGTTATAGTGTTTTTAAAAGTTTGTAAAACACGGGATTATATTATTTCTAAGAACCTGCCTAGTCTGAGGTTCTCAAATAAGGAAAATGAACTTTACAGTTCATTCAAACACAACACTGATTTTCATTTATGTCAGATCTGGGGAGGATGAATATTTCTCAAAGGCATGAGGAAAGACCTAATTGTATTTTACAAAATAATATCTTCTGTAGAACTTAATCATCTATATCACAAAAATTTGACTTTTATGCACCATTTTATAGATAAGCAAACTGAGGTCAATGCTTCTGGTCAAATTATCCTTCAATGAATAAACAGTAATGGGAAAAAATAGAGGGGTTACCTAGAGATTAAAGTCTAAGGGACTTATAACTAACTTCAACATATGATACTTACTTACATCATTAAATATACTTTAAAACACTAAACTTTTATACATTTTTGAACACTACTAGTCAATAATAAATACAATCTATTCTAGGTGTGATCTAGGATTTGAAAATATTAAGTGATTTCTGTTAATTTTTAGGTGTGATTACGATATTTCATGATTTAAGAAATTTCTATTCTATTGTGGATGTAATACTGTTATTATGGTATAAATACATACTTTGTTAGCAATTAGTGCTGAAGTATTTACAGATGAAATCTGAGAAGTAGCTTTAAAATGATACAGGGATGGGGAATAGGTATATATATGCGTGTGTGTGTGTGTGTGTGTGTGTGTATAAAATAAGATTGGTGAAGAATTGATGATTATGAATGTTATACTTTTACATATTTAAAAATTACCTATAATGAAAGGTCATGTGTGTGTGTGTGTGTGTGTGTGTGTGTGTCTAGGACTGAAGATTGAATGCAGGGGTACTTTATCATTGAGCTCAACTCCCAGTCCTTTTTGCTTTTTATTTTGAGACAGGGTCTTGCTAAATTGCTCAGGTTGGCCTCCAATGTGCCATCCTCCCACCTCACCCTCCTGAGTAGCTGGAATTACAGGCATGCATCTCTGTGCCCAGCCTATACTGGAAGGTTTTAAAGAACAAAGAAAAATAAAAGGAAACTAAGAAAGAGAGGTAAAACTTTTGTGTCAGAATTTCATTAGCCAGACTCAATTCTAAATTTCAGAATTCCAAATGTTCATTCTATTAAAACAGAGCCTCTTTTTTTTTTTCTACTAAGCTTTGCTCCAACCAGAAGTCAAAGTTCTTCCTGGATTAATAACAAGTAAAAATTGCAGGAACAGGGAGATCATACTGTGAAGTGCATCAGCTAACAAAAGTCATGAAAACTCTCTGGATCATGAGTTAACAGGGCTTTCTCTTCCTGTTTCCTAAAAGAGCATATATCACCAACAGCCCGAGGAGGTTCTGCCTTTTGCTAGATTCTGTAATTTGAAGATGACTAATTTCAGTATGACAGATGAGATTACCGGGTGTGGGGTGGTACTAGACTGAAACCCTTTAGTCCTTCTCCCTAGTCCTTCACCATGGAAATCAATATCTACAATAACATGAAAGGAGTACAGTGAGGGCTCTTGGGGGTCTCCCAAGGTTGAAATGATCCATTCTACTCCTGGTTCTTTTTATCTACCACCCTCATTTAATGAGGGCTTAGATAAAACCTGTGGGGCTACAAGCTCCTCACCTCCAAGGCAATACTGCAGAGAGGAAAGATTTGCTCACCTAAACCATCCTGTTCTCAATGGTATTTCTTTGCTGGAGGGAAAAAAAAAGTCTTAGGGGTAACTATGGAGCTGAAGAAACCAACAGGGTATAGCCATCAACAGCCCACTGGATAATCTACATGTTAGCTTCCAGACTACTTGGTACTTTCTACATTTCTCAAAAAGACTTCTTTAACAACCATCCTGCTTAGTAAATGCAAAATTACAGTTTGTGATGGGGTTATCTCATTGACCAGAATACCTGAACTGACACAATTTTAGAATAGGAGAACACCTTGTAGGTTAATTGGTTTTGGTGTTAGGTGCTCCTAGGAGTAATACTGAAGAAGTTATTTTGTTTTTTCACCCCCCAAAAAATAGATTAAGGATTGCTGCAAACTCCAAAATTACATATATATATATGCATATATATGTCTAATTTAAGCCTATGTCACTGAATAAGTACTAGTTTCCTTTCATTTATCTTAATGAAATTTGGTACCCTTTAAAAAAAAAAAAAAAAGAAGAAGAAGAACCACCTGATGGGACTCAGGCAGAAATGCAAATTCTCCCAGCACTTACACAGTATTAAGAATTTGGATTCTATTCCAGGTTCAAAATAGTCTATCTCCTGTCAGGTGTGGTGGTACAGGCCTATAGCCCCAACAGCTTGGAAAGTTGAGGCTAGGAGGATCCTAAGTTTGAGGCCAGCCTCAGCAACTAAGCAAGATCCTGCCTAAAAAATAAATAAATAAATAAATAAATAAATAAAGGCCGAGGATGAGCTCAATGGTAGAGTGCTCCAGCTTTAATCCCCAGTACTAGAAAAAAAATTTTTAAAAGCCTTTCTCCAGTATCAAAAGACTTTACTTCAAAACAGTTTAATATTTATTAAACATCAACTTTTTCTTTTCATTAACATCTTTCCCATCCTGTTATTTGCCTTTCTTCCTTCCTCTTTCTCCAGCTTTGAAATCACACTCCAACCAACTTTTTCTTAAAGATGCTGTACAAGATACCTCGTTTATGGTTGTTGTTTGCAGTTCTGACGTATTTGTGAACACACAAACCCTGGACACTGTAGAATTAATAGATTGAAAACTTGGTACAAGTTAGTGGCTCAATATCAGGAGACACCCCCTCCCCGCCGAAAGTTGGCAAAGCCTACTGAATGAGTTAAACTTTACTCTAAAGTTTGAAATGAGTTCCACTGCCCATTTTACTTGTCTTGAAGTGGAAGGAGGTATTATATTTCCAGGCCACAGAATCTACTACTTCAGGAGTCCTCTGAATAAAAAACTCACCAACAAAATCACTGTAGTGCCAGTACTATGTCTTCTTGATTTAGTACTATACCATAGAAAAAATAAAACCACTCTGGCCTTTCTCCAACCTCTGTGGAGCTTTTATTCTCCTACTTCCACTTCATGTGTCTTCCTCATAACACCCTCTCTCCCCTATTTTCTTTCTTTCATACGTTTTCTCCCCCAAATCACACCTCTGCTGTTGTCTAGTTGTGTAACCACCCTATGATCTCCAGCAGCCCCCGAAGAGGAAAATGCCCACAATAAAAATGACAATTTCAATCACAAATCGGTCCAGAAGTACTTGTCCCAGAGTTTACACTGTGGTTAGCACCAAACTCTCTGCATACTGTCCCCTGCAAACAATGAACCCACGGTTCTCCCAGCCACAGTTCCTCATGCCTCATTTTTGTCTGGGTTGAGGACAGAGGTGAAAAAATCCTCCAGCATCATCCTCAGTCTGACTGCAAGTACACCCAACTACACATGGAGATGGTGGCCAAGTCTTCATTCCCTCAGTTTCTCCTCCAGGAGACTCCTCACTCACCCAACTCTTCCATTGTTCCACACCCAAGATGCTCTGGTCTCACAGGTTGTGAAGAACTGCTTTGGCATGTGGTGAAGAAGAGGACCACAAAGGAACTGAATGAGACGGTGTAAAGCAGCCTCTAGAACTCTTTTTGGTTCCTGTATTTGCTTCACACTTCCTCTCTTTTGATTTGGTGAATTTCTTCTTTTTTTTTTGTAGGTCACGGTTTTTAAGATGGGACTAACATAGAAAGCAGGTTGGAAGATTTGAGTTTTGGTAGTTCATTGGCCAGGGTGATAAAGATTCAAAACTAATTTTGAACACCTACTATGTGGCAAGGTTTATCCTGAATCAATGGGAATGGCAGATGTACACTTGTGGGGTTTTCCAAGTATAGAAAACACATGGTGACTGAGCATCTGCTTTTTTTTCTGTGAAGCTGAGGGACCGTGGAGGCACAGCCTCCTTAAAATTTCCATCACAGTTAACCAACACCAAGTTCATTTTGCTGTCTTTGCTAAATTATTCATAAATTAAATTTACTTGCTTTCCTATATAGATTGTAAATCCTTTAAGAGCAGAGCAGAAGTTGGATTCTCTGCCATTGGCTTATTCAGTGGTCCAAAATGCAAACATACAGGGGGTAATAGAGAATGAAGCTGAAAGTTTAAGATAGAAGGTACTAAACTGGACATTTGAATCAAGTTCAATTTCTGCCTAGTGATATTGCCTTGCAGTTTTTTTAAAGTGACACTGAGATTATTTTTTTACCTCTTATTGTATTCATCTTGAGTGAAATAAAACATTTACCAAAGGTCTACCATAAGGCAGTGCGGTACTATAATAATTGCCCCCACAATACAGCTTGCCCTGTTTTTAGCAGTGGTGAAATAGACTCAATAAATAATTTGCTAAAATAACAAACTAGGTAGCTTTTCTACTTACAATAATCTATATTTTACATCAAAGTCCATGATCTTTCCTCTAGAAAACAGTGGTCTTTTACTTATTTAAGGAATTGTTCCACTTCTTTTTTTGAAAAGAGATTTCTCTGTATTACTTTACGCAGCCATTGGATGTCAGTGCTGTTTTAAGTCTGCTCACTGCAAACTGTGAAAAATCCCCCACTGACACTGTGCCCAACAGTTTTTACAACTGGAAATGACATTAGCTCTACCAAAAAGCAAAACACCCAGTAGAGAATATTAAACATTTGCCTCATCTGAAGTGGTAACTAAGTCAAAATACTGCAAAGAAAAAAAAAAGTACTTCGGCAGATGTCTACAGTTCAACTTAATGATTAATGTGAAAAATGGAATTGGATCCCCAGATCTTGTTTCTTCTGAGGATTTTAACCCATGATGCTTTATTTTCCAGAGGTAAATAATTGCTCTTGCAAATCGTTCCTTGACTATTGGGGAATAAGGGAAGGAATGGGGAGGACCACGGCATCACTGACTACATCTTGAAGATGAGCAATGGAAACTCCCTTTTGACGCATCAGGAAAACAATTTGCTTGCACAGGCTAGCGTGCAGAAAAATAACTTCTGACGAAGCTGCGATTCCGACCGTGCTTCCTGTGCAGGAGACGCTTCATAAACCTCAAGCTTCCGGTGGGGAGTTTGAGACAGACCTCGCTTCTCGAGGAGGCCACCGAAGTCACGCTAACCACCCTTCACCCCTCCCTCCAGTTCAGGGACCACAGCCACGCCAAGCGACGCCAGCTCCTTGATGCCTCAACATCTGGCAGCAAAGCCACTTTACAATGAATTCCACACACTTTATTAAAACTGAACTGAGGAGTGGGCATTGCTAGGCCCCTGCAGACCCGAAGGATGACGATTCGGTCCCTGACCTCCAGGGGCTCGCAGGAGAGCGGGTCAGACACGGGAGGACGACACGAATAACTAACATGAACGCTAGCCGGCCCGAGGGGAAGCGTCATGTGAACCAACCACGGCAAATAAGGACTATGATGTGGCCACTCCGGAAGGGCTACGCTAACGCCAAGAAAGTACCAAGCAGCGGGAAAAGCCTTCCAGGCAAGCCTGCCAGCAATTGGCTCAGCGGCTGAGCCCGGATGTAGGCAGGCGTCACGGCCTAACCCGGAAACGCTACCTCTGGGAAAAGCAAACTACCTTTCCCGTCGTGACTCGGTCAAAAACTCCCAGCATCCTCTCCGCCTCTGATTTCCTATTATTTTCCTTGAAGCATAGGATAAGTACGACTTCATTTCCCAGGATGCCCTTGGCTAAGTTATCCATGCGCAAGAGGCGGGTCCACGTTACCCCACCTCCGATCTGCCGCCGCCATTTTTTCGGAGACTTTCATCCGGCAGCCGACGGGGCTTTTTTTCTTAAAGGAGAAGCGACAGCTCAAAAAATTACCCCCTTCTCCCCGCAAGACCTGGCGGCGCTGGGGACAGAAAGGAGAGACACAGGGAAGTTGGGTAGGGGTGGAGGCGGAAGAACGCTCAAGCTACTTCTGTGGCTTAAGGAAGCTTAGAAACAGCCCTTGTGGCAATAGCGGCTCCTTAGGGAGGCAGGTGCGCGCGCAGCTAGTCCAGGGCGCGCGCAAAGCTGGGAAAGAGGTACTTTTTCTAACCACCCACCTCCCTCCCTAGACCTGCCCCTCCCACTGCCCCTAGCGCGCGTTGAACTCCGGAGGGGGGAAAAGGTCACTTTGTGATTGTCGCGAGACGCAGCCGTTTAACGGTGAGAACGGGTGCGCGGGGAAGGAAACCTCGCGCGCTCCCTTGGAGCCGTTTCCTGATTGGCTGAGGGACGGGGTGAGGGCGGGAACTTAATACGTCGCTGCGTGTGAGACCGCGGGAGGCTGGGCAAGGAGGTCGAACCTCAGCTCCGATTGGTCCGCTGAGCGTTTGTGGCGGGCGCGCGCGCGCCGTCAGCGGTAGCGGGCCTTGAGTGGCAGGGGGCGGGGGGGGGGCCCCCGGGGGGGGGGGGGGGGGGGGGGGGGAGGGGGGCGGGGGGGGCTCCCGGGGGGGGGGCGGAGGGGGGGGGGGAAAGAGGAGCTCAGGGTGAGAGTGAGCCGGACGCTCCGGGAGGCGAGGGGGGCGGGGGGAGCAGCGTCGCGGCCGCCGCCGCCTCCGCCTCCACCGCCTGGAACTAGGGGGTGGGGGACGGACGAGCCCGATGCCGGGGGAGACGGAAGAGCCGAGACCCCCGGAGCAGCAGGACCAGGAAGGGGGAGAGGCGGCGGCGGCCAAGGCGGCTCCAGAGGAGCCCCAACAACGGCCCCTTGAGGCGGCGGCGGCGGCGCCTGCTGGGACCACGAGCAGCCGTGTGCTGAGGGGAGGTCGGGACCGAGGCCGAGCCGCTGCGGCCGCCGCCGCCGCCGCTGTGTCCCGCCGGAGGAAGGCCGAGTATCCCCGCCGGCGGAGGAGCAGCCCCAGCGCCAGGCCTCCCGACGCCCCAGGGCAGCAGTCCCAGGCCGCGAAAGCCCCGTCTCCCGTTCAGGGCAAGAAGAGCCCGCGACTCCTGTGAGTAACGCAGCGTTTCAGGCGGTGGGAAAGACCCCCCTCTGTCTGCACGCAGCCCTCTCGGCTCCCGTAGCGCCCACTCCACGTGACACCCTGCCTGCTCTGCCCCCTGCCGGCTCCGCACGCCAGATGTCACGCCGTTTCCCGGTTTGCGGTCTATGGCTCCTCTGCTCCTTGGTGTCCTCTGTCTGGTCGCTTTCCCGCTTCCTGAAATCACCTTTGTAGGGTGCTCTTCTGCTCCCTGGTGACCCCACTTCTTCCCTGGCGCCCGCAGGCTTGTCCCTGTCTCTGGCATCTGCACCCCTTTTGTCAGCCTATCGCTTTCCCTTCGGCGGCTTTCCAGTATTACATCACATCCCCATTAGGAAATCAACAGCAGGTTCCCTGCCTTCAAGTATGCGCCCCCCCCCCATTAATTAGCTGAAGAGCTAATTCTAATAGCATGTTTATGCAGTTTTCTTTTTACTCTCCTAAATTGTCAAATTCTCTTGTCATTCTTTGTAAAAATCTGATACTTATGGTCAGGGTAAAAATGTAGCCCTGTCAATGTTAAATACTTGAGTATTTTATATAACTCAACTAGGTGAATACTTCATTTTTGTTTTTTTACCAAGTAGCATGTTGTTTTCTTTCCTTTTGTATATATTTGAGTAGGAATATAGGCTTCATTCTTAAAATGAGAGTCTGAAAGGAATTATTGCCTAGAGATAATAGAGGAACCACAAACAGATGGTCAGGAGCATAAATATTTTAAATAGTGAAAATAATGCTTACATATTAAGAACACTGGAACACAAATTCATAAATTACAGAAGCTAATCACATTAGCTATTGAATTCATTGCTGAGGATATCATTTGTGTCCTTAGACTTCCAAGTGAAAAAAATTAGTAAAAGCAGGGAAAGTTTAAAGGGAATGTCACTTTTAAGTTTCCACTCCTCCCAGTAGAGTGTGGCAAGGTTTGGCTTGCACTAGACCTTGTACATTGAAAGTTTAACAGAAACCTGTGACTTGGCATTCTTGTGTTAGAAATCACTCAGGAAAAGGAATAGAATTCAGAGGTATCATTGTGGTATAGACATGCTTTAAAAGTTCTCAATGCCATTGAAGTTAATGTAGAGAATTTACTTTATAAACTCTAGTTCTGTTGCCATTAAAAATTTGTATCTAGGATTTTTCAACTGCAGTTGGAATTCTAATTGCTGTAGCTGTATTTCATTTTCATAAAAACTTTAAAGTTTCATATTTAACTTCTTATAAATTTGAAAAGATATATATCATTGACCTTATTTTGATATAAATTACTTGGATAACTTTCTTTGCCTGTGCCTTTATAAAAGGGAATCCCCTGCTGTATTTCACTATATAATTGTTGTAGATTTTATGCCAGATTTTTTGCAAAAAGGAGGGGTATGACCATTATGTGACAAATTTTTTTAAGTGTTGTATTACTTAAAAATCATTTATTACCAAATTATCTTTGGTGTAAGATTAGGATGCACAGAATACTTGTAAACATATGTTAATATTAAGTAGCCCAAATACACATCATTTCTTTGTGACAGCTTAGAGAACATTTTTCTTATCTAAAAAAGTTAACACATTAGTTGTTATTGATTCGTGTATTAGAGTCAAAATATTATGAAACATTATGCTTGAGAAAACTTATTACAGTGTTGCAAAATATGAACTTAGGAAATTAAATCTTTTGTGTCTGAAGATCTTGCTGGGTTATCATTGGTTTCCTTACTGATGTGAAGTCCTCAGTGCCACTCATTAAGATGTGCTTACTGATGGTACTGCCGTGTTCTAAACAAACCCGACCAAGTCCGCTTTAAAAGAAATTCACTGACTGTTCACATGTGCTGAGAATTCTAGGCTCACAACATGCACTGGAAGGCAGATGCACATCCATATGCCACGGGCAAATACATTGTTCTGTTTACATTTTAAGCAGCATGAGCAGGAGAATTACACCATGTGATGGTAACATGATGAAAGGTATAAACCAATTTTGTCCTGAAAAATCAGGGCGACAATTACGTAGTGAAATATGGTATGCAGGATATTCCTGTAATGTGAGTTTATGGAAATGAAATATAACATATGAAACACTTCATAAGGTGCCTGGCATATAGTAAGTACTCAATAAAACTTGATGTTTTGAGTACTCGTGGCCTGGTATAGGTGTGAGTGGTTTACAGTGGTGTTTTTCATGTCAGTTCTACAAAATGCATTACACCTGAAGGAGGTTAATACTTGAAATACTTTTAAACTTGCTTTCATTTTCACTGACCACATTGGTGTTAAATACACCTTTATCTTGAGGATAATTTAACCTACATTAGCAGTTAAACAGGCTGTTGTGATTTTGATTTTCCCTAAGTTGGCAAAAAGTACTGATTTCCACAGTATAGATGTTAAAGCAATTGAACTTTGATGAAAAGAATTTAACAAATCCTTTTAGTTCTTTTCTAAAATATTCCTTGTGGAGAGAAAGGAATAGTCTTAATTCTCACTGTCCCTTCCTCTCATCTGTTACTATAAAAGATAGTAGAAATGATGGTATTCTTTTACTTTCAGCATCAGAACTATCTTTTGACACTATATTTAAAATAATACAGTTTTGATTAGATTGTTAAGATAAAAAACTTGATAGCATTTACACCTTCTCTGTTTATTGCTTGGTGACTGGAAATCAAAGGAGTCCCAAAGGATTTCAGCTTGTCACTCCTCCTTTGGGCAGTAACTGGCCCTGGTACTGTGCTGAGCTAGGTAGCAAAAAGATAAATTAGACATAATCTTTGTCTTCCAAGAAACTTGGAATGAAAGAGAAAGATGCACTGATTAGTGGAGATTTGTTAAACATGTATGTGTGATTTGTAGATTTTCACAAAACATATTTTTAAACTAATTTTTTTCTTCTTAGCTCTTTTGAGTATTGAGTATCTGCTAACTAAATTCTAATCTTGATTCATCTCTGTTTTCCAAATAACATGACAGTTTTTAAACGAGAAGTTAAAAATTTAATCTCTAGGCAAGGCGCAGTGGTATGCACCAGTAATCCCAGCGGCTCGGTCGAGAGTTCAAAGCCACCCTCAGCAATAGCAGGGTGTTAAGCAACTCAGTGAGACCCTGTTTCTAAATAAAATACAAAATAGGACTGGGAATGTGGCTCAGTGGTCAAGTGTCCCTGAGTTTAATCCCCTGTACCCCCCACCCCACAATAATAATTTCTATTAATCACGTATTCCATTCAAGTCTTTTTCCATATCCCAGCGTTTTAACCTGCAAAATCCAAAGTAACTGTTTAACCTACATTTGTTTTTCTTGAATTAAGTGAAAGATATCTTTCTTGAAAGATAGCAAATTGTACCATAGTTTAAAAGCTCAATAAATTTGGATTGACGGAAACTTCTGTTCCGATCAGGAAGCAAATTATTTAGTAGTTAAAAACACACACTCTGCTTAAGTCAGAAAAGTTCCAAGTCCCAGCTTTGTACTGCTAAGTGGCCATGGGCAAATGACTCAGACTTTTCAAAGCTGCTCCATCTGTAATTGATGTTTTATGAACTTATGAAACAACACTTTACAGTTGGATGATAATTAGGTTATAGTTTCATAAACTTGAATGTATATATTTATACATGTTATATTTTGATATTTATATATGTTATATATAAATATTGTGTATATATATGTTTTTGGTACTGGCGATTGAATCTAGGGGTGCTTAACCACTGAGCCACATCCTCAGCCCTTTTTGTTTTTTAATTTGAGACAGGGTTTTGCTAAGCTGCTTAGGGCCTCGCTAAGTTGCTGAGGCTGACCTTGAACTTATGATCCTCCTGCCTCAGCCTCCTGAGCCTCTGGGATTACAGTCATGCACAACCATGCTGGCTGAATTTATAATTTGTTTATTCACATTTAAATATTTGTGAGTTAACAGGGAGAATAGAACATATTTATAAATGAAGGGGAATAAAAAAGTCTTCAGTGAATTTGTTCAAGAGAAAGGCATGAAATTTAAATGCTAGTCATTATAAAGTAAAGCCTAAACAGCTAATAGTAAGGAAAGATACACCAAATTTTAGCAGAGTTCTTATTTAATAATTAGGCTCATAATTTGCTATATTTTAGCCAGTAAATTATATACTTAGAGTCTCAGTTTATATGTTCTCATTTAATCTTTTCAATAATTATACAAGAAACATGATAGCATCATTATAGTAATTTTTGGATATGTTTTTTTTCCTGCTTTAAAGTTAGAAGTGTTCTTGCTTTCTGCTAATGTGAAAACAATGAGATTATGTTAAATTGTACAGTGGCTTTTCATTCTGCTGTACATTCATGCATATCCTATGTATTTCAGATTTTACAACTTTGTTAACATTCATTTTAAAATTAAGTTCAACTAAAACTTGGGTATTATTAGTGATCATCTTTCAGGTTCAGATGAATTACAGATGGAGGAAAGTACTCCTTTTAATTCAGTATACAGAATTCCATTTTGTTTGTTGTTTTTTTTTAGGGGAGGAGTTGATGAAAGTAAAATGGTAATAAACTTTTAGGTGGCATTTTTTTTTTCCCCCAAGGGCTACGAATATGAAAAAGACGAGGCAGTAATATCCTGAATTGAAAAAACTTATAGCCCATAAGGGTTCAGTGGTAGAAGCCTGGAATCTTGAGTGATCCAGGATCCTTGAGCAATCAGTATGGTGGTTAAAAACTGAACCATTTCAAAAATTTTTCAGAAATTTAGCTTTTTGTTGTTATTTTCATTTAAAGTTAAGAAGATTGGCAGTTATCTTGTATTAATTGGACATTTGTAATATAATTTAAAATAAACTCAAAAAATATATGGAACAAAACATAATAATTCTAAAGAGGACAGTTTTTTGTATTATGCTGTAGCTTCTGTTATCTAGGTATTCTTTTGTAACATAAAAGGATCTTCAATTGTATTAGGTTTACTTGGAAAAAAGAAAAATGAAAAACCTTTGTACTGCTGAGAGATACTGTGTGGCACCTTTATGGTAAAGATCCAAAGCCTCTTTACTTCTGAATTTGGGTAGTGGGTGGGGAGGAGTTCGCTGTACTTATCTACCAGTTATACAAATGACAGAAATTTTCCCAAATTAAAATCATGGGAATTTTTTTTATGTCAGCTTATAACACTTTAAATTTTATACTACTGTATCTAATTTGTAAAGTGCAGATTATATTTCTAAGGTCCTTTTATTGCCTTTGAAATTAGATTTTTATTTAACAAATAATTTTAGGATCTTCTAAGTTCCATGACCTTTTATTATAAAAACTGTGAAATATATACAAAGCAGAGGAAAATGGAATGCCAGTAGTTAGCACCTAGATCCAGCAGTTATTAAGATTTTTGCCATGCTTGCTATACTTACTCCACCTTACCTTTTTTAGCAAAAGTATTTTAGATCCTCTCTCCAGACGTTATGTCATTTCATCCCTTTTTACTGCATTTGTATAAAATAAGGACATTCATTGCTTTCTATAACCACTTAATAGAACAAAATTACCAGTATTTTCTTTATGTTAATATGTTTATAATTAAAAACTAAAATGTTTTGAATAATACTTTAGTTCTGTGTTGTCAGGTATGATAGCCACTTTTGATTGTTTATATTAATCAAAATTAAAAATTCAGTTCCTTAGTCACACTGGCTGTTTTAAGTGTTCTTAAACTGTAGCTGTTCTTAGGCCTATAAACTGACATGTTGGACAGTGCAGATGCAGAATATTTCCATCACTGCTAAAAGTTAGACTTCACTGTTGTGCAAAACTGCTTTAAATGCTTTCTGTATCACTCCTAAAAGACATGAACCTAAAAGAGATAAATATGTGTGCTTTCAGGAAATGTGCAAGATTACTCATTAAACGTGTGATTCTTTTTTCTTTCAGATGTGTAGAAAAAATAACTGATAAAGGTAAGACTGGTTCATTCTTACCTTTCTTGTATGTATAGATGACACTGATTGTATTATAATCTGGTAGAAGGTAGAGTAAGCTCCAGCCTGATTCAAAGTATTTTTTCAGTAAAATATTAATGGAGTTGATTGAGCCTATTCAGATGACATCAGCCAGATTTAGATAGTAAAAATTCTTGACAGTATTTAGAAACTCAGCAATGAGGAATCCTAATTTGATGGCAGTTTATTTATAATTTTTAAAGCTATTTAGCCTTTTTTAATGAAGAGAGAAATGACACACAGTATACAGTATAAAGTGTAGGCAGTCTATACTGGTGGAGACTCAAATTGAAATTGCAGTTTGAAGATTGCAGAAAGAAAATGTCCTAAGATTTCAACCTGGTGAATAAATAAATGAAGTTATTAAGTCATTTCTGTATAGTGGTTTAGTCAATCAGATATGTTTATTGAATGTAGTTTTCTGTTTATCTGATTTATGAAGGGAAGCTGATGTTCACTTTTTTTTTTCTAAATATTTTTTAAGAGACTTCATTCTGGCCTTGTAGATTGAGTTATTAGAATTATTCCCACTTGGTTGAGCCATTTGCTCAGTTCATTGCATTTTTCTTTTCTAAGTTGCTAAGGCTAAACTCAAACTCCTGCCTCAGCCTCCTGAGTAGATGGGATTATGGTCATGTACCAGGACACCTAGCTACCAGTTAGTTTTTTAAGGTCCACTTAGAGCCTATTTATTTATTTTTATTTGCTTCCTTGGACACACATATGTGTATGTATTCAGGCAGAAATATTACATTCTAGACAAAGTTTTGTGTAGAGTGCTTAGCATGATTATTTTGTCTTCCAAGTTTTTTTGTTGCTATTGGTATTATTTGGAAAATAGCTGTTATGTCTGCCTAGAATGGAAGGTCCTATGTTCAGAGTTCGTTTTGTAGATTTTTTTGGTATGAAAAAATGAAGAGACCATTCACAATCAAGTACCAGAGCAGTTTTTCTTTTAAAAACAGCCTGCCTTTATCAGAGCTAAAATTAGTTTGTGTCTAAAGAGCATGTCTGAAGAAATTACTCTGGGTTGACCTGAGGAAAACTTGGAGAATGTGGTAGAAATTTTGAACCTCCTAGGGATAAATGATCTTTGTGTAGATAATATTAAACAACAAATTGGCATGCTGTTTGGTTGTGCAGCTGTGGAAAGATTAAAACTTTAGTCTGGGTAATTGAGTCTCAAAAATCTCATCTCACTTTGATCCACTAATTAAATGCTCTGGGTCTCTGTACTCTCAAACTCCAGTCTCCTGTTAAGAGTAGCTGTTCAACCCTATGAACAGTAGATAGGTACCTAAGACCTGTATCTAACACATACAGTAGAGATTAGTGAAAAAGTCAGGAAGACTCTAATACTCACTCTTTTCTGTTCTAATTGATATTTACAGTTCATGTCAATTCTTTCTTTTATGTCATTTAGTGTCACAAAAAGTTACCCATTGACCCTGGCAGAGTCTTAGTATTCAGTCTGCTGAATTTTTTTATTCATTCATGTTTCAAAGACTGAAACTTTGAAAACTTGGAACAGGTTTTGTTATTTTCTAGAGGTTATGACTCTCTTATTAATATTGAAAAGATATTTTCAGGATTGTTTTTACTCTTATTTGCTCCAAACAATCAGAAAGATATACTTTCCTTGAGTTGAAGAGAACCTTTGACATGTTTCAATAAGCAAACAATATTGCATATACAAAGAAAGCAGCTTTTCATAATTTTTAAGTTGCAAAGTGCTACATTCCTTTTTTAAACTAAAGAAATAATAATGAATCATCATTAGTTTCTGTTCCTACTACATTTATTTAACCTTGATAGGTGTATATAAAACAAATAGTACCTTGCTAAGTAGTGGTTATTAAATTTATTCAAAACGTATAAGTGAAATTAAAGCAAAACAATAGGAAAAAAATTCAGAGTTGGAGTTGGGAGGCTTAGTTTAGATAAGATGGTAAGGGAAGACTTCTGTGAGGAGATGTCATTTGGGCTCACACCTGAATACATGTAGATAGATACTTGTATGAGAATATCCACACAGGAAGTGCAAAAGGAAAAGAATTAAAATTTGAAAGCTTAGTTATTAACATTGTCAGGATTATCTGTGTTGGTAGAGTTTCCAAGAATATTAGCAGAAATCTTGAGAGGTAGAAGTCTAGTTTGTTTTTAATTTGGCTTTATGTTTTCATTCCTTTTCTCTATTTTGAACCAATACTGTACTCACAATAATAGAGTAAAAGGGTGGTTTATCTAAGTTTCGCTTATTAGCATCACTGCATTACTCATAATTTTAATTTCTTTTACTGGACATAAAACCTGATTGTTTGTTTCTCCTGTTGGATTCTTAGTGAATAATAGTTAAAATTGCTTAAGATTCAACATAAAAATTGGATACTTTAATACTTAAATGTTTACTAATGGGTGTTTTAGTTGTTTCATGGAATAATTGTCAATACTGCAGAGTTAAGTAAATGTGGACAGTGTTTGAATCATTAATGTTAGAATATACTGTAGGTTTTCTCAGGAATTTTTTTTTAAGTACTGTGCAGTGTAAATACCAAAACGTACAGCAGTTACCTAATTTATTTTATTATGAAACCTCTCTAAAGAATGTCTCATAAAACCAGTTTATGAAAAACATACTTTGGAGTACTTGTTGCCTGAATATTTTACTGTATTAAACTTTAGGACTCACCTTTTATTCAGAATAGTTCTACTGTTTTTAGTTTCTCTTGTTACAGAGAGGTGACCCTTGAAAAAAATTACTTAGTCATCAGATGAATTCATAACATCTGGAAACAAGACTACTTAGAACAGTTTAACTCCAAACTGTTACCTAGTTTATTATAATCAGCAAAATATGTGTAATTATTACCAAAATACTAGCTTGTTTTGCTTCTTGTCCCTCTGCCCCCAATCATATCCTCATATATTTGTTTTACTTTAATTTAGTTTAATTTACAGATTGTCATCTCTCCATTCCCTGCCCTTATGATCACCACCACCCGTCCTCATTCTGGAGTTTGAAGGATAGGGGTGCTTTACCACTGAGCTACATACCCATCTCTTTCGTTTTTTATTTTGATCACTCTCCCTAAGTTGGCAAAGCCAGCCTTGAACTGGGGTCCTCTTGCCTTAGCCTCCCGAATAGCTAGGCTCATCGGCATTCACCAGCATGCGTGACTCCTCAATGTTTTAAAAAATTAGAATCAGCTGGACTCAAATTCAACACTTCTTGTAGTTTTAATTTCAATGAAGCATTTCACTTTTACCGTTTGAAGGCATTTTATTATTTCTTGGCCTTGAAGATCAATCTCCTGTATGACATGGTTCTCTTATTGACTTGCAACTTCACAGCATGATATTGATTGTTTCTTCTGTCCGTTAAAGGTGCATCTCATTTCCAGTATTGTTAGACAATATTTGTATTATTCCTAACTTCATAGAACAGGTACTGCAATTTTTTTTTTAATCTCATTCTAGCGAGGAAATCTCACTTTTGCACTTTTACTATTTGAGTTTTTGTACAAAATAAGATGTGCAGATATACTCAGGACGTGGTCTTCACAATTCTTGAATAATTTTGAATCTCCTTAATGACATTGTTTTCCCAGTTAAAATAAAATGCTGTCAATTTTGAATATAAAAGAACTGTGGAAGGAAAGTCTTTTTGTGAGAAAGGGTGTGTATAAATCCAGTCCCAGCCCTTAAATGTGCTGTTGGTTTTAGTTGACACATTCTCTTTTACATATTAAATTACACTCTTTTGAAGTGAGCTTAAAAGAAAAAAAATCTCTTCTTCTGGTTTCTCTTAATACTGCTTAATGCATCAGTATTAATAATTAAAAATGAAGTTTCTTATTATGGAAAACAAAAGCAAAGTGGGGCTCATGATAGACATATATAGTCTAGTTAGATTTTAGAAACTCAGGTCTCTGACTCTGTTATGACACTACTCAAGCCACAGAGCTCTGACAGTACATTAGGCACTTGTTATATTTGTCCTTCCTTAGGAGTCTTTTATCTTAAGCAGGAATCTTATTAGTTCTCAGTGTGAGAATGAGCTCAGACATCTTATTCCTTGTTAGGGAATGGCCCAGATCATTTAATCTGATTTCTAGTTCAAACTTCCATGTCCCCTGCATTTCTTCCTCTTGTAAATCCTTAGAAGTAAAGGCACATGTTACATGTGGATTATGGTGGAAAGCTTTATCAGCTTATTTCAATTATGGGACATTTTGTCAGTCAGATAAATAAATGGATCTTTCACAAAAATGTCGATAACAAGTTGCCCGTTAAAATTCAACTTCTTTTTTTTTTTATTTTTTTTAGTTGTAGATGGACACAGTGTCTTTATTTATTTTTATGTGGTGCTGAGGATCAAACCCAGTGCCTAGCATGTGCAAGGCAAGCACTTTACCACTGAGCTACCGTCCCAGCCCAAAATTCAACTTCTATAGGAGCCATCTCTGACACAGTTATCTTTATTCTGCTACATATAGTAATTATATTAAGATGCCTTTTCTAGTAAACACTCCTTGAGAGTTATAGCAGCATGCCTTGATGGAAGAAAATGGAAGCAAGAGAAACCTAATGTCCTAGGTTGGAAATTCATATCCAGTCCATAAGAACCCAAAACCCCTAAGACAGACTTATCTACACATGAAGGCAAAAAGCATTATCCTCATACTAAGATGATCTGAATGGACAAGACCTCACAAAAAGGAATCAACTGATTTAATGCCCCCTGATCTTTTATATCCAAGAGGGATCAAACTTCTCTAAATTAAAACTAGCCAGGTTAATCTAACTACATTCAGGCAAAGGCCCCTTTAGCATCAGTGCATGTAGTTCTCTTAGAGTGAAACTGTGCCTATCTTCTGCCTCCCTATTTCGTTAAACCTGGCTGGATTCTTTGATTCTAAACTCCCAACTTGTAACCTGTTTGTTGATTTGTGTATTAACTTTGCTGCTTTTGCAGTTTTTAAACCCTATTATTTTCTTTACTGTAATCTTTGCTAAATTTTGGTATTATCTATTGCTGTATTTTAAAAACATCTAAAAATTTAGTAAACTACAGTTTACTATTTCTTATTTGCACTATTTCCTCTCCTCACTGATCTTTCAATCTACACTTTTTCATGTCATGGGGGTCTTGGGACAGTGTTCCAAAATGCAGCAGACAATTACTACAAGGCTTCTGCCACCCCACAGGATATAAGATAAACATTTTTTAATCAATTTTTTTGAAGCAAAAATTAAAAAATCAAAGTTACAGAATTAAAAAATAGTGCAGTTTACAGTGGTGTTTACAATAGCATAACAACATGAAATGCTGTTAAGAACACACCTTGGAGAAAGGACAGTCTCTTTAATAGATTATGCTGGGAGAATTACGCAGCCACATGCAGAAGATTGAAACTAGAACCCTTTCTTATAAGTTATAAAAATGAACGCAAATGGATTAAAGACACTTAAATATAAGACCTGAAACTACTAGAAGGAAATGAAGGGGAAGCATTTTAGAACATTGGAATGGCCCAGAATTTTGTAGACAAGACCCCCAAAGGACAGAAAACAGAAGCAAAAATAGAAAAATGGGATTTTATCAAACTGAAAAATTTCTACACAACAAAGAAAATAAACTAACAGAATGAACAGATAACTTACAGAATTGGAAGAAATTTTTACCAACTGTTCTTCTGATAAGGGTCGTCCTGAGTTCAAAAAATTTAATAAAAACCACACAAAGTAATCCAATTGAAAATAGGTAAATGATCTAAATAAATCAAAAGATGAAATGAAAATGGCCAAGAAATATGTAAAAGGAATACTTTAATATCATTGCCATGAGGGAAATGCAAATCAAACTACAGTTCCCTGGTAGTTATCAAAGAAATAACAAATGGTGGCAAGGAGGTGGAGAACAGGGAACCATTGCCTTCCGTTGGTGAGAATGTAAATCAGTATAGCTATTATGGAAAATAGTATGGTGGTTTTTCAAAAAACTGAAAATAGAACTATCATATCATATCATGTAGTGGCCAGAAAGTAAATACGTGCTCAAGCAGGTAGGTGGCTAAGCCACAGCAATTAGCTAATCTAGGATCCAACTGAAAGAGCTCTCAAACACTTCAGGCAAAAATAATAATAATCTAAGACTATAATGCAAGATTAAAATAAGTATCTCAGTCTATATTGATATAAATTGAACAAATATACGAACGTGGTAAAAAAAAGAAAAATCTCCCAGGCAGAAGAAATTTAGATAATTGGTGTAGATTTTTCACTTCAAGGAGATGAAACATAAGTCCCTCCATACTTGACTTCCTTCCAGAGTGTATTATGGAAAAAAGCAAACTAAGAAAAACTGTGTAGTGGACAATTCTGATGAATCCATTGAGCAAGGCTGTTATCAACAGTGTGTTAACAGGGTGTACCTTTGATAATATGTGATGAGAATTCCACTTTACCTCTAGGTTCTTCCTCATAAAAATTCATAACCACAGTCCGATCATAAGAAAAACCAAAGACAAATTTCATTTAAGGGAAACTCTACAAATTATTTGACCAGTTTTCTGCAAAATAGTCAAGGTTTTTGAAAAACAGGGGAGTATAAGCAATATTACCAGAAGTTCTCTGAGGAACCATGAAGACAAAATTAATGTGCTATCTTGGGTGAGATTCTGGAACAGAAAAAGGATACGTAAGGAAACTAGCAGTACTAGTAAAACAACCAAGAAAAGGAATATAAGTGTCTTCTCAACTGATGAATGGGTAGACAAAATGTGCATAGATACAACGGAACACTCTTCACCTATAAAGTACAAAATCCTGTCATTATGACAACATGAAGGAACTGCATGTTGCAGCGTAGACAAATACCACATGATCTCGCACATGTGGCTTCTGAAGTTGATCTCATGAAAGATGCGAACAGGATGGTCATTACCAGAGGCTAGGGAGTATGAAGGATGGGGAAAAGTTAAATCAGTGGGTTCTAAGTTACAGTTAGATGGGAGTAAGAAGTTCTGGCATGCTGTTGCACAGTAGAGGAACAGTAGATAACAGTTATGTACTGTGTATTCCAAAAAGGTGGAAGGAAGTATTTGGTTATTTTTATCATACAGAAATATGTTCGAGGAGATGCGTTTAACCTAATTTAAACATCATACAGTATATATGTATTGAAACATCACATGGTATCCCATTAATATGTATAGTTTCAGTATTTTATGTGTCAGTTAAATTTTAGAAAGTAAGGAATTCTGAATGAAATGTGAACTCTTGTCAGTGAAAAAAGGTATATGAAATACTTAGGGATTAAAAAATTGGAATACCTGTTCACATAGAGTACATAATATTGCTGAGGGAAATTAAAGTTCTAAATGGAGCAAAGCGTCTTATTCATTAGTTTGAAAGCAGTTGTTAAGATGTCATTTCTCCCTACATTCGTTTATAGGTGAAATAATAATTCTAAGCAGACTTCCAGGCCTTTTCTGTGCAGAGTTTCGACTTGAAAGGGCTTTGGGGACTCCTGTGAGTTTAATAAACTAAATTTTGAGAGCCTTTAGCTTAGACTAAATATGATTCCCACTGTTTTTCAATAGTGGGATTGATAAAGAGGAAGAGGTAAATAGATATTTGGTGAGTATCCAGCCATAGCTATTATGCCTATATTTTAACTATAATTTGTTTAATCATTACTGAATTGACATTTCTCTTTTTTTTCCTGAGGTTATCGGATTTAAGAAACTGTTAAAATATAACCTACATATTCAAAAGTGCACGAAAGTTGTTAGCCTTGTGGATATTCACAGAGTGAACCCAATCATGTAATCATCACCCAGCTCAAGACATAGAATGTGATCAGCATCCTAGGAATTCCATTGTGTTCCCCTCAAGTTAACCACCACCAAGTATAGCCACCATTCCAACTTTGAACAGCACAGATTAGTTTTCCTAGTTTTTAAATTATATGTAAATAAAGCACTATGTACTTTTTTGTGTTGTACTGTGTTGTAGATTGTTTTTGTTGTTGCTATATGGCATTTCATTATAAGAATTTATCATGATTTATTAATCCATTTTACTGTAAATGGGCATTTGGGTAGTTTTCATTTAGTCTTCATATTTAGATGATTTTAATACAACTTTTGAGATAAAGATCATAAAAACCACTCATTTCATACATACAATTTAATGATTCTGGTAAATTTTCTGAGTTGAGTATCATCACAGTCACATTTTAGAACTTTTCTTCACCTGATTAGTATCCTTCATGTCTGTTAAGAGTCAATCCCTATTTTCACCCCCATTCCCAGACAACCATTAATCTACTTTCCAATGTTTCATATTGCATATATATATAAAGCATTAAGCGCAGGAAAGACTCATTTATACTATGATCTGATGGAGTAAGGAGAAATCATATTGCCTCTATGGTGTATGTGGTCCGTATGTAGTGAACCTGATTAAAGACTCAGTATTGGTTTCTGTTGCTGACAATTGGCTTGACAGTGGCTATACCCAGTTCAGCTGTGATGAGATTCACAGCTGAACCAAACTATGGATTTGGTTTTTAGCAGTCTCAGCTCTATAGCTACAGAACTAGGTGTTTCTTTCAGGGCAGATATAGCATCTTTCCAGTTATTCAGGTGGTGCTTGAGCTAGGAATTTTAGTCCCTGAGCATTCTTTTCTTTCCCTACTTTGTGTTTCTTAATTAAGAGCAAACTACCAGTCTCATTGTAATCATTAGTTTGACCACAGTGTTCTAAGGTATCAAATCATGATTACCAAAACCTTACCTGTTAGAAGTATTTGATAAGGAGGCTCCTTTGGGTGATACTTTGCCTGTCTTTTGTCACATCATGCTGTGGACTATCAGTGCTCTCTTTAGTCTTGGAAGTGGAATTATTTGTGTCTTTAAATCTAAATCAGATTAGAGAACTAATTCTGAAAGTCCCATAACCCCTTCAGGAAAACTCATCTTTAAATTCTCTTCATCTAGAACCACTCTCAGTACCAGAATCAGTATTTCTCAGGTTCTTCAGAGAAGCAACCAATAATAGGATCTAAACGATGTATTTTAAGGAATTAGCTCAGACATTTATAGGGGCTGTCAAGGTAAAAATTTATAGGGAATGTTGCTTCTGTATTTTAGTAGTTCTGAATAAAGCTGAAATGAACATGGGCGTGCAAAATACTATTTATGCATACCCATTTTCATTCCTTTGGACATTTACCCAGAAGTGAGATTGCTAGGTCATATGGTGATTCTGTTGTTTGTTGGAGAATCTCCATTCTGTTTTTCAAAATGACTGTACTAATTTCCAGAGTAGTGTATAGGTTCCCTTTTCTCCATATCCTCACTAACACTGTTGGCAGAAGCTATTCTAATAGTGTGAGGTGATACCTTCTGAGTTTAATTGACATTTCCTTGATCTTTAGGATCACTTAACTGTTTGTTAAAGTGTGTGTGCACATATGTGTATTCAATGGAATACTATACAGTCTTCAAAAAAGATGCTCATTTTTGACAACATGAATAGAACTGGAAGTTATGTTAAATGAAATAAGCTGGATGCAGAAAGATGTACTATATGAGCTCATTTTAAATGTGGATTTCATAGAAACAGGCTAAGATAGTTACCAGAGGCTAGGAGGAAGAGGAATGAAGAAAGTGAGATGTTAATCAAAGGGTTCATAGTTTCAGACTGGAAGAACACGTTTTAATGATAAGTTCTGCACACGGTGACTATAGTAAATAATAATGGCTTTGGACTAGGGATATAGCTCAGTCGGTAGAGTGCTTGCTTAAGAAGCACAAGGCCCTGGGTTCAATCCCCAGCACCACAAACAAACAAACAAACAAATAATGGCTTTAATACTTGAGAATTTCTGAAATTGATTTTAATGGTCTTAAAACACGCAAAGAAATGGCAAGTTGATAGGTTACAAATATGTTAGTTTGATTGAATCTTTACAGTGTTTACACAGTCCAGACACCACGTTGTACCCGTTTTGAATGAAACTCATCCAGGTTTCTCCATCACTTTATCAGCTAGCCACTAAAGGCCAGGACAAAACAGCACCAGCATAGGATCTGTTGACATTGGAGACCTAGGTGACCTTGCCCTTTCGCAGATGGAATGGCAGGCTTGACTTCAGTGATGCAACTGCAAGACGAAAGTTTAATAAGACCAAGTCCAGAGGGGCAGCATACCTGGAGATCACACATATAGAAGTTAGCACAGACAGGGAGAAAGAAGAGAACATAGCAATCAGAAATAGGTATTGGGGAATGGAGTGTGAATCATTTTAATTTCATGGGTAAATACCTGAAAGTAGGGAGCCCAGACTGCTAGACAGGAGGAATGTCTCCATAAGTTCTTATCCTTGACTGCTCACTTAGGCCATTTGGGTGTGATTTAAAACTGGAAACCGTCAGGAGTGAAAGCCCTTCCTCTGGTACAAGAAAGCTGAATCTGCAAAGTGGATGCTGAGGCAACACAAAAATATAAACATTCACCTCACCTGTAAGTAGATGTAGATTTTGTCAACTAAAAACAAATTTTAAAAATCAGACAAACCAGCAGGTGAGAAATTCAAATAAGAGTTGGTATTGCAGTTTTGAGTATAAAATCCAGAGGCCTGGAAATGGTTTCTGTTGCAGTCTTGAATTTCTTCATGAAATCTGTCTTTTTAAGGCCTTTGGCTGATCTATACTAGTGTTTTCACCAACAGCTGGGCACTGCAGCCTAGCCATAGTAACACACTTATAGTTAAAATTCATATTCTTAAATTTTTGACAGTTTTTTTCTTCACTTTTTGGTAAATTTGGTACCTTTGCTTTCCATATCCCTTAATTTTATGTTTGAAATTTTTTAACCTTTTCTGTTTTTGTCCTACTTTCTGATTTTTTCAGCTTAATTTCAAATCTTCCAAGTTTCAATTTTTGCTCATATATTTTTAGATTTCCAAGAGGGGTTTGGTTTGGTTTGGTTTTTTAGTGTGCTTTGTTAAGTAGTATACTCTTCTGATATGGTTTGAATATCTTCTCCAGGAGTCATGTTGAAGTTTTATTACCAATGAAATGGTATTGGAAAGAGGTAAGAGGTGATTAGGTCATGAGGGCAGTGCCCTTCTGAATTTATTAGAGCCTTTGTTACTCCGAGTGGCTTTGTTATAGAAGCAAGTTTGCCTTCCTCTGCTCTCCCTTGCTCCCCTCTTGCTGTCACCATGTTATGCCCTTCAGTATGTTATGCAGGAAGAAGGCTCTTGCAAGGTCTGACATCCTCATATTGGCCTTCCCAACCTCCAGAACTGTGAAAAATAAAGTTATTTAATAATGACCAGTCTGTGGTATTCCATTGCAGCAACATGGACCAATCTTAAGACATTTTCTAATGATGTCCTAGCCTCCCATCAGAGGATGCATTTATACATTTGTTTGTTCCCTGAATTTCTTTTGAGTTTTTTTCCCATTCATTTACTCTTGTCTTGCATGTGTGTATGGTGCTGGGAATTGAACCCAGGGCCTTGCATATGCTAGGCAAGGACTCTGCCACTGAGTCCCCAGCCCCTGTGTAGTCTTTCTTATTACAAATTTTCCTCAAGTTCTGGTTCTGATGTTAATAGAGGTAACAAACTGATTCTCTTCTGTACTCCACATCACAGATCACTTAATTCAGTTCTGACATTCAGTTTAATTCTAATACTACCTGGAAATAGCATTAGATTCCAGTTTCAGCTCCACAAAACTGCCCCCAACTTCTGATGCCAATCTCAAGCACAAGATTCTTTTACCTGTGCTTCTGACCACTGTGAAATGGAGTTTCCACAGCTCCTTTCTTGGGTTCAACTGAATTGATAGAGAACACTTCATAAAGGAAATGACAGAATGCAAGTGAAGAGATGCATAGGACAAGGAGTGTTGAAAGGAGGGGGAGCTTCCATGCCCTTTGGGTGCAATACCCTCCAGACCCTCCATGTATTTGACTATCTGGAAGCTCCTTGAAGGTTTTTATGGAAGTTTTATTTTGTTGGCACAGCTGATTAAGCCATTGGTCTTTGATGATCAACTTAACTTCAGCCCCTCCTCCCTCTTGGGAGGTTGGTGGGATGAGGCTGAAAAATCCCAAACTCATCATATCCTATTCTTTCCTGTGACCAACCCCATTCTGAAGCTACTCATGGGCTGGGTACCAGCCAGTTTATTAGTGTGTAGAGAGATCATTCCAGATATTCCAAGGAACTTAGGAGTTGTATGCAAGGAGGTAAGGTTGAAGACCAATGTGGCATGTATTTTACAATATTACACTGGTGTTCCCTGATCTTTTGAGATTTGAAGTATAGTGCTAAAATGCTAATTGGAAGGGCCATATGTATGTGTTAGACTCTCGCCCCCACCCCTTTCAGAGATAATTTGGGAATAACTTTTCCATGGAGTGGTTCATTTTCTTTAGAGATTCTTATATCTCTTGCTAGGTAGGGTTGGTGGGGAATGAGTGAGGAGGGTCTTCAATCATTATAACGTTTGCCAGAGAAAAACTCCCCTTTTTCTCTGACAGTACTTTGCTTCTGCCCTCAACTGGAACTGTTAATGCCAGAGCCCTCTTTATTTCAACTCCTCCTAAATGGTAAAACTCCACTCAAAAGGCAGCATGGGATGAAGAGTTCTGGGTGTAAAAACTACTTTTAAAAACTTTTATAACTGTTCTGCCTCTTAATTCTTCACCACATTTAGGATAGAAATATCTTGTGGCTCAACAATTCCTGAACCTTTCTGGGATTGTTTAAAATGTGGTCGGGCACAGTGGCGCACACCTGTAATCCCAGCGCTTGGGAGCCTGAGGTAGGAAGATCGAGAGTTCAAAGCCAGCCTCAGCAACTGAGCAAGACCCCAAGCAACTCAGTGAGACCCTATCTCTAAATAAAATACAAAATAGGACTGGGGATGTGGCTCAGTGGTGGAGTGCCCCTGGGTTCAATCCCCAGTACTCCCCCCAAAATAAAATAAAATAAAATGTATATGCTTGTTTCTTACTGTTTCATACCACTTATTCGAACTTAAAAATGCTTTCCCACTATCCTGGTCTTCTGAAATTTTGTCGAAATCATACCACTGATATTGTCTCCTTGTGTTCCTTTGACTTTGTGATTTTTAGTTATGATTCTTTTTCTATCATTTTAGTGATGCTTTAGGAGAAAGCAGAAGCAAAAAAAAAAATGTATATTCAGTTTATTCTGTTTAAGTGGAAGTCCCCTAAACACCCTTTAAAACCTTGATAAATTCCGATATTCATTTTATTCCATCAAACCTGTATGAATGATATTCATTCTCATTAAATCTATTTTTGTTGGTTTTTGTTTTTTTTATATCTTGAAATTTGAAGAATTGGATTGTGGTGTGAATTGGATATGATTTTAGAGATCATATCCTATAAACTTTCATTTTATACATGAAGTCATTGAGAAAAAAGAAAAAGATTTGATATGTCAGTTAAAGTTTTTGCTACAAAACAATAGATTATTTCTTGTGACTTTTGGGGATGACTGGATGGTTTTCTGCTGCTATTCTGGGCTAATTGGGCTTTTGTATATTCAGCAGCTGAATAGGCTCGCTACATGTATGGCAGTTGTTGCTAGTTGTGGGTTCTCTGCCAACATGGCCTCATCTTTTAGTAGACTAGATTAGTTTCCTCATAACATGCCACTCTTGGGGTACCTTCATGAAAGGGCAAGCACCACTGCAAAAATGACTTCATCCTCTGCTTATGTCACCTTAATCTTATATTTCATCACTAAAATTCTCTTTCATCACTAAAATTCTCTCACTTCATATGCGGTTAGTTCCGCATGAAATTTTATTAAAGTCCCATGCTTTGCCATGAAACCGATTAGAAATTTGATTAGTAAACATGGCATTAGAAAGGACATCAATGATCTTGGGAAAATTTCATTGCAGTGTCTCATTTTGCTTTTCTGTAATGAGAAAAGAAGTGATAACTACCTCATGAGGTGTTTTAAGAATTTAGTATGTGGTAAGACTACTGTTGTGGTGATCACATGGTAATGTTAAGGACTGTTAACTAACAACTAGTCCAAGTGCTAGATCCATTTTTAAGTGACTTTGCTTATGTACTGTATTTTCATTATGTATTGATTCACAGTTTTAATTATTAAATTGTAGTTCTAGTACAGTGTTTTAGGAATACTGTTAACTATCATCCTTATCCAATGCTCCTCAACTTACTGGTCATTCCTAAACCTTTCTGGTATCACCTATTTTTCTTGTCTCCAATTCTTGCCATCACCAATGTTATTGCACTTTCCAGAGCTGCTGTTTGTGGCCTCTTCTATTGCAGTAGGCTTTTAACTGCTTTCAAGGCTTCTCTTTGTTGTCTAGTCTTTAGTCAGACTTAAACATGAAAAATTCAAATTCGATCATGCCATCTCCTAACTTAAACTCTTTCCACTGCTATTGGGATAAAATGCAAAACCCTGCAAGGACCTTCTTATTATGCTGTTATTTTTCTGAACAGCATAATAACTGATGACAGTTTATGCCACGTTTTCCCTGTTCCAAATATTTAGGTCTTTAATTTCTCAATTCATTGTGTTATATGCACTCTTTTTTCCTTTCTGCTTCTATCATCCAGCAAAATTCTTTATCCTTTATCTCTTAAAAGTGCCCAGATATCTTTTTAAACTTACATGTTGAGCTGATTGTTAGCCAAGGAGATCATTAAATTAATGAACACTGATTTTTAAGAGCTGTGGGTTCAGAGAAAGCATCTTTTCACTTTCTCAGATGTAAGCAGTCTTTGATTGCTTTTAAGAGACAAAACTAATTCACCTAATGCTTGTACTTTGAAAGTTAGTAGCATTACTTGGTGATTTTAGGGTGGGCCCTAAATTTTTTTTTTTTTTTTTTTTTTTGCAGTGCTTGGTTTTGAACCCAGGGCCTTGTGCTTACGAGGCAAGCACTCTACCAACTGAGCTATATCCCCAGCCCACCAAATTTTTAATACCTGTAGAAATTTTGTGAAAGTTCAATAATATGTTACCCTTTACTTCCTTTCCTGTCAGTATTCCAGGGTGTGATGTCTGCCTCAAATAGTAAACAATGAGAGATGATGAGAATAAGAAAGAAAAATCTAATTTATGTATTAGCAGACATACATATGTATAAACACTTGTTGATTTATAAATGAGTCAGTAAGGTTGGGATGTAAAAATCATTTTCTTTAAGTTAGATCTGCCAGCCTTTTTATTATTTGTAATCACACAAAAATTTTCTCCAGTTCTCTGTTTTGAAACATAACAAATTACTACTTGCAGTTTTAGATACGAAATTTTATTCGGATGGAATAATTCTTATGGGTCTTTTAAGTCAGTTTATTTTATAAATGGGTTCCTCTCTTGGCACTTGTACCCAAGACTGGATGGAAATGAGCCACATCTAACTTGAGCCCTTGCACTGATGTTCTCCCATTCTTTTATGTGGTTAGGTGTGGCATAGTAGAAAGAGTATAGACTTTGGACTGAGATTATACCTGGGTTCAAGTCCAAGTTTCACAATTTAGTGTGTGAGCTCAAGGAAGTCAGTTATTTGCTTTCCTCATCTGTAAAGATTAAGATTAATAATTAATTGACAAAATTATGATAACCAAATTTAGAGAAATTGAAAAAAAATACTGGCATTACCATGTACCTAAGAGTTGCTAGTTTCCCAGAAGACTTACGTATTTAAATAGAGATGAGAAGAACTTTAGTTTGTTCCCCAGTCTGTCAACCAACCACACCCTGTTTCACCCAACAATTAAATGTTAGTTTTATTTAACTTTTGTAAGCTGCAGTTAGAAAAAGATGGCAACCTGCAACTCAAAGGACCAGAGCTTATTAAGATGGTCCTTCTAATTTGAGGTATTTTATCATAACCAGATAGCTAGCACCACTTGGAATTTGATGCATTACCTTGTTTAGTATTATCTTTGGCTTTAAAACAGACTCTCTTGTATTTCACTTCTTGCTACCTTGAAGAACTAAAAGAAAAAGTTCCTTCCAGTAGCATCAATGTCTCATTGTCTCAATTCATAGTATTATCTACTCTTATTTGGTCTTCTTTTTTTAAGAATGTAAATTGTATTCACTGTTACTACTTATTACTCATGGATTGACTGGACTGCTGTCTTTCTTCACTTCAACTCCTATGGCTTTTTTCTCTTTTCTTATACTATTTATATATCATGGAACCTCTTCAAGGTTAACTGCTCTTTTGAGAAACTACTAGAAATCATCTTTGAACAAGACAGATTTGTTCTTGGCCCTTTTCCTATTTGGTCATGATTGTTTATGCTAATATATTGTCAAAGCTGACTGTGTGTATGTATTGAGAAGGAAATCACTTAACAGAAACTTAAAAATTAATCATTTTAAAGCATGTAATTTAGTGACATTAGCATTATTTATAGTGTATAACCAGTGTTTTAAGCATTTTCAATAACAGCAAAGAGGACTGATAACCCTTTGAAAAGCAGTAGTTCCTCTTTTCTGTCTCTGTAGATTATATTTCATGTAAATGATATCATATAATGTGTGACATTTGTTTTAAGATTCATCCATGTTGTAGCATGTATAAATGAAAAAGTTAAAGTGAAAAAGGACATTGTAGCCAGGCATAGTGACACTGTAATCCTCCCTACTATGGAGGCTGAGGCAGAAGGATCCCAAGTTTGAATCTAGTTCTAGGCAATCTATGAGACCCTATCTCAAACTAAAATTAAAAATAGTGCTGGGGATATAGCCGGTGGTGCTTACCTATCATGTACTAGGCATTGGGTTCAGTCACCAGTACATAGAAACAAGAAACAAGCAACAAAACAAGTTTCATTATATAGACATGATATTTCGTTGATCCATTTATTGATCGATGGCCATTTGGTTTGTTTTCACATTTTGGTTATTGAGAATTGTGCCCACTAGCATTTTAAAAGGGTTCTGATTTCTCCACAAATGCTCTCCAAAACTTATCTTCCTTTTTCTTACTCATTTTTTTTTTTTAATACCCATCCTAGTTGATGTGAAGCGGAAGTCTCATATCATTTTGCTTTGTCTTTCACTAGTGACTGATGTCAGTCATCTCTTTGTGTGCTTTTTGGCTGGCTATGTGCATTATTTAGAGAAATGTCTGTTCAAGTTCTTTGTCCATTTTTAATTGAACTGTGTGTTGTGTCGTAAAATCAGAGTCCAGCTTCATTCTTTGTAACTGGGTACCCAGTCCCCCCATCCCCCATCAGTTGTTGAAGAAACTTGTCTTTCGCCTATTGAGTGGTCTGGCAATCTTATTGAAAAGCTGTTAACGATACATCTGTGGATTTATTTCTGGACTCTCAACAGCTTTGTGTAGTAGGTTTTGAAATTGGGAAGAACAGAATCCTCTTAACTTTTTTCCCACAATATTTTGACTAGTTTAGGCCCCTTGTGTTTTCGTGTGAGTTTTAGGACCAGATTGTCAGTTTTTGCAAAAAATGAAGCTAGATTTTGTTAGGAATTGCATTTAGTGTTTCGATCTGTTTGGGGATTACTGGCCTCCTAGCAATATTTCAGTATTTTATTCTTTCTGATTGTTGTAAAAGGGATTTTTTTTTATATTGAAGACAGTATTGTATGTGTTGATCTTGTATTCTGCCACTTTGAATTTGTGTACTACCTGTAATTTTTTTGTGTGTGTGGATTCTTTAGAATTATCTATATGTATAGTCATTTCCATCTGAAATGATGGAAATAAATAGATACACAGTTTAACCTCTTCCCTTCCAGTTAGAGTGTCTCTTTTACCCCCACACCTAATTGTCCTGGCTGCAACTTACAGTACAGTGCTCTTGATTAGGCTGAAGAAGTTACATTTTATTCCTAGTTTTCAGTGTGTTCATATTATGAACATTGGATTTTATTAAATGTTTTTTCAGGGGAGGTTATGAGGGGGTGTTCATTCTGTTAATGTGTTGTATTATTTTTGTTGCTGTTTGAACCATACTCAGTCTTGGGAGATGTACCACTTGATCAGACTATTTGATCTTAACATACTGCTACTTTGGTATGCAAGGGATATTGGTTTATAGATTTCATGTGATTTCTTTGTCTGACTATGGTATGAGAGTAAGGCTGGCATAGGATGAATTGGGAAGTGTTCTATCTAACTTTTCTGCAAAGAGTTTGGGAGAGACTGGACTTAATTCTTTAAGCATTTAGTTAGAATTCATTGAAATTATCTGGGCTTTTTACACTGGAAGTTTTTGTTTACTGATTAAATATCTTTCTAAAAGTGTGTTCAGAATTAGTTTTGTTAGTTGATACATGTCTAGGAAATTTGTAATTTTATCTTAGTTCTCTAATATGTTGGCATACAGCTAGCTGTTCGTTGTGTTTTCTTATAAATTACTTTACTTTGCTCTTTTTTCCCCCTAGTTCCACAAGGTATAATGTTAGGTTGCTGATTGAACGTGTTTGTTGTTGTTGTTGTTTTAATGTACATCTGTAAGTTTTTACCTTAGCCCTGCTTTCTCTGTAGCCCTTAATTTTGATGTGGTTTGTGTTCATTCTTATTCATCTGTATTTTGTAATTTTCCTTGTGATTTTATTTCATTGATTGTTTAAGCATGTGCTTAATTTCTTCATATTTATTTATTTTAATATATGATGTTGATTAAGACCTATAACCTTATACCACTCTTTTTTTCTTTTTTTAATCTAGTCCACTACTTAAAGTGGAGTACTGAGGTCTCCAACTACTTCATAATTCAGTACATAAACTCCTGGACTTGCAATTGGGTTACACCTTAGGAAAACCATTGCAAGTTGAAAATAGTGTAATTTAAAAATACATTTAATACTACCCAACATACCAAACATCATAAATAGCAACCGAGTATACTCTGTAGTGGTTATTTGCCCTCCCAAAGCTTACTGGGTGCTTGGGCTTACTGTTGCTTCCATCATTGAAAGAAAATATTGTACTGTTAGCCCAGGAAAGATCAAAATTTAAAACTGAATGTCTTAACACTTTGACCATAGTAACGTCAAAAAATTGGAAGTTGTACAGTCTTAATTTGAGAACTGTGTGTATCATGTTTTTCCCTTCCTTTGTTCTTATCTTCTTGAATGATTAAACTTCGTATCAATATATAGTATCTTTACTATACATGACTGTCATGTAACAGTTTTTAAATTAAAGTTTATTTTGTCTAATATTAGTAGAACACATTTATGGATTCTACCTTCCCCTACAGTCCTAACTTAGGTAATTGTCAATGTCATATTATTTGGAAATGGGATCTTTGTTGATAAATAGATCTTTGTGGTAATTTGTTATGGCAGCAGTAGGGATATTAACTTACTGCAAATATGGTATAACAGAATACCCAAAGTGTAGCATGGAAATTAGGTGATATGTAGTGGCTGGTAGTGTTCTGAGGTGTTTGATTGCCTTGAAGAGATAGTTGATAAAAATAGGAGCATTAGAGGCAATCTGGGGAAGCCTTAGAAGGAAATGATGAACATGTTGGATCTTTGTTATAAATGATGAACATGGTGATCTTTGTTATAAAGTTGCAGAGAACTTGGCTGAATTGTGTTCTATCATTGATGCAAGTAGAACTTGTAAGGAATGAACTTGGATGTTTACCTGAGTTTTCCAAGCAAAGTGTAGATGCAGCCTGATTTCTTCTTGCTGCGTATACTAACATATGAAAAGGAATGAATTGTTTAGAAAAAGGGAACCAGCACACACAAAAAAACAACCAACCAACCACTTGATACTTGGGGTTTTAGTCTATCTATATGGATAACTTATGTATCCAACCTGCCATTTCAGCAGTTCCCAGAATTATATGCAGTAATCTTGGAAAGATTTGTGGAGAACCCTCTGGTTTGATGTCTGGGACCCCATGAATTGTGCATGAGAGACTGAAAAGAATTTTGAGAATTTTGTATTAGCAGAAGCAGACTAGACTGAAAGGGACAAAAACAGGGTGAAATGAAAGAAGAATGATTCTGAGGGTAGAAACCACAAATGCAGAGGCCTAGCTATAGGAGTCTTCCTCAGACCAGAGGGCAGGCTGTTGCCTCTGTGGGCCAGGGTGCAAAGTACTAATGTACAAAGGATTATTCTTAGTCCTTAAAATCAAATGGAATTTGGTTTGCTAATACTCACACTAACACCTGTGTATTAGTGTTTTAACTGCCTTACCAAATTTGATCATCATGAACATGATGGTTTAAAATGGGTATTGCCATATCACTTTCATTTGCATCTTTCTTATTATGAGTTGATTTAGCTTTTTTGTTTGTTGTATGTTTGAACAGCCATGTTTTTATACTGAGGTGCCATTTTTCTATTGGGCTATTGGATTTTGCTTCTAATTGACATGTATCATCCTGTGACCTCAATATGTATTGCCTATATCTAGGTCTCCCAAATGCGAAAGCCAATTTCTAATGTTAACTTTTTATTATTTGTTGTTCAGGAGAGTATCATTTCATTTACCCTCAAAATGTGATGAAATGTAGACAAACAATAACAGATTGTGTGTGCGCCTGTGTGCAGTATCTCACAGGACATCTGAAACAAAACAACACTGGAGCTGGACTTGGCTGTGGGATTGCCCTGTACATCAATTCAGATTCATGGGGCAGTTCTAAGTAAAACTCTTGATTAGGGTCAAGGAAAGGAAAGTCATTGCTTTTATGAAATTCCTTGCAACATTGTTTGGTTGTTAAAACATCTAGAACTATGGCTCTTTCTTTTTGGTGCCTCTAGTTCTGTTTCTCTTTTTGGGAACATTATCTTAATTTAATTTCTCTTAACTTAGAGCAAATGGTTCAAATTCCATGAATCAAATTACTTCGGAGTATTTTACTTACATCTTAGCATATAAAATTGCTACTTTGCAACATGGTAATGACATTGAGGATAGATTTTATCTAGCGTTTTGTTTCTGATATTTCAGTAATAACCTGGGTATTTTTTTTTCCCTAGAAAACAATTTATCCTCATTTTAATTGCTGTATTTACAATTAGTAGATACATAGGGATGGTTGTTGGTTAACCGTAAACTTAAAAAGAATGGCTCACCTTTGGTTCTAGATCCCAAGGAAGAGAAAGAGGAAGAAGAGGAGTCTGCCCTCCCTCAGGAAGTTTCCATTGCTGCATCTAGACCTAGCCGGGGCTGGCGCAGTAGTAGCCGGACATCCATCTCTCGCCTTCGAGATACAGAAAACACACGAAGCTCTCGCTCCAAGACTGGGTCATTGCAGCTCATCTGCAAGTCAGAACCAATTACAGATCAGCTTGATTATGGTACAGTGTAAATATATAGTATGGATACTTAATACTCAAGTTTTAAAAATTTTAAATGTGTTGTTGAACATTTATCTGAAAATCATAACTTTCAAGGACAGGTGTAAGGAGGGTTTTCTTGTAGATGATCAGCAGATAGTCTTCTATAATTACCTCATGCGGTAATTTGACTTAAATCTTCTGTCTGCATAGAGAAAATATTTTAATACACACAGTTTTCTTTTTTTCTTTAATTTTTTCTAGAAGTTGCAGAAGAACATCAGTCTCCTGGTGGAATTAGGTAAAAGAAAAATTTATATTTCTTATTTAAACTGTGATACATAGAGCACAGTTAATGATTCGGAAGTTGTTTTTTATTTGAAAGGGTTTTGAGCTGTAAGAGAAATTAAGTTGTTTTGATATCATGTTTAGATTTCATGTTGATCTTAATTAGAGCTTAAACCATGTGATTTTTAGTTGTGCAGTGCAGTTCAGAACAGTGTCTTAAGTGCCTTCTTTGGGGTTAGGTTTAGTCCATTTTAGTCCCTAATGTGAAATGTGGGTGTTTTGACCACTGTTTTGAAAATATACTAGGACATAAAGTCAGGATTTTTTTTTTAATTCTTAGTGCCATTGAACAATTATTGCCCTGTCTTTATTAAATAAAGTGATAGTATATCTAGGATTTGTATGGTTTGAGTTCTAATTATTTAGGATACAGTAGTAGATTATAGTCCAACTAAATTATAAGGAAGAAAATTTTAGATAACTTAGTGTAAATTTTTGTTTACCTCTAAAATAAATTACCAAATACAGTATAGTCAGTCATAATCAATATAACCATAATTTTTCATTTGTTTGCTTATTTTTAGTAGTGATGAGGAAGAGGAGGAGGAAGAAGAGATGCTAATCAGTGAAGAGGAAATACCATTCAAAGATGACCCAAGAGATGAGACCTACAAACCTCACTTAGAAAGGCATGTCTCACATCATATTCTAGATATGTCTGTGAAAAATAGGAGGGAGAGGGGGATATAGCTCGATGGTAGAGTGCTTGCCTCACAAGTGTGAGGCCCTGGGTTCAAATGAATGAATAAAGAAACACTGCTATATACTTTTATTTTGTCTTGTTGCCCAACTAAATATGTATAGAAATAATATTAACTGAGTAATTAATTATGCACTTGTTTTGTAAGTCTAACATGCTTTTTTTCACTCATATAGTTCTGACTTGCATTTACAGAATTTTAATTTGATCATATCCAAAGTATTAGTTGTGTGTATGTTTTATCTTACCAAGATGTGATGTTTTGCATGGATACTTAGAATTTTTATTTTTGTCTCTTGTCTTATCTGTCTATACAACTAAAAGCAGATTAGATTTTCAGGTTTCTTTAGCCTAGGGATTTATCTCATGGGCTTCAAACATATACATCATTACTATGCATGTGAGGAACCATTGGATTTCATAGGAAATCACAGTTATTAGCTGAGTCTTTAATCAACAACGATTCTATGCCTTAACCTATTGTCGTAGTCTTTGAAAAGGTCTTTTGCAAAAGTGTTGAAATGCATTTGTGTTTTCAGGGAAACCCCAAAGCCACGGAGAAAATCAGGAAAGGTGAAGGAAGAGAAAGAAAAGAAGGAAATTAAAGTGGAAGTAGAAGTAGAGGTGAAAGAAGAAGAGAATGAAATTAGGGAAGATGAGGAACCTCCTAGGAAGTAAGTTGGCAATTTTTATTAAAATTGGAAATCTAAGATTTTTAAGCCACTAGTGGAGATAAACATGGGAACATAAGGGATGTTGACATGTACATACCTCAAAATATATACTTTTTTAATTTAAGAATATCTGACCTCAAGTAGGTGATAGTTTCATTGGAGAGACCCCTCACAAAAATTTGAAAAAGCCTCACTTAAATTCAAAGCAATAATTTAAGTCTAAATAAGAAGCTGAGACACTGGCTTTATTAATGCAGAGGGAGTAGAAACAGGGAAAAAAATAGGGTAAATATGGGTCCTCGAAAGTAGATTAAATAAGCCAAATGTAATACGCTTGATGGTATAAAAACTTCTTGTGTAGCAACCACTTTTCTTTTTTTTCTATTGCAAAGAAAGTATAGTTTCCAGTTTTAGGACTTTAAGATAATAGACTTTTTAAATCTATCTTGTCAATTTGATTAATTTCATAACATTTTATTCTAACCTAACATTGAGATTCATCATATATGGAAGGTATCTATCTAATCTGTGATGCAGACTGATTTGAAAATGAAATCACTTCAGAGTAAAATTTTGCTTGATTTATCAGATACATCTTTGATTTTAAGTATTCTGGCTTATCCTTTGTGTTGGCCACCTGCTCTTTGGCATTAGGTCATAGACTCAGGTATATGCCTTCAGCCATTCTTCACCTCTATGAACTTCAATCTAGAATACTTGGTCAGTTATTCTTTCTTTAATTATAGGAGAGGAAGAAGGCGAAAAGATGACAAAAGTCCACGTTTACCCAAAAGGAGGTGAGGAATTTGTACTCCTGTTCCTGTGCACCTTGTTTCTGGTGCGAGGCACTTTACTAATAATCACTTATTTAGCTCTCATAATAATCCTGCAGGGATGGCTTGCTTAAAATTTTCACTGAAGTAGTTTCATTAACATCCATGATGTAGATACTGTGTTTTGTTTTTTTTTTTTTCATTGCAGAATGTTGAAGTTTCTAAAATTCTTAGTACTTCCTCTACCTTTGGAAGGATTGCTAGTTTATTTGTGCTGTTTCTAAACTCTGTCAAACATTTGGCAATTTTTGATTACTTTGAACACATTCTTTGCAAGTTATATATTAATAAAGAGATTGTAATCATTCATACTGTAAAATAGCTATTTCTTATAGTGTATTGTGACACTTCTGTTGATCTTTCTCTTGTACTGTGATAATAGGAAAAAACCTCCAATCCAGTATGTCCGTTGTGAGATGGAAGGATGTGGAACTGTTCTTGCTCACCCTCGCTATTTGCAGGTCAGTGAAGTTGTTATATAAGACTCATTTTGGGTAACATTGTATTATTTGTCTTCATACCTCAGAAAACTTTGTGGAATTGTAGACTTTATCATTGACATGTAATGCAGGAAAATTTTTCCGTAAGTATAAAATTATTTAATTATTCTTAGTCCATTAGTACTGCTTTAGTGGAATACCCTGAGACTGGTCATTTATAATGAACAAAAACTATTGACTCAGAGTTCTAGAGGCTGAGAAGTCTTAAGAATATGGCCTTCTTTCTGCATCATTCCATAGTAAAATGTAGAAAGGCATATAATCCTTTTCTCACATTAACAGCTTTAATCCATTCATGAGGGCAGAGCCCTTGAACACTTCCCATTGGGCCCTGCCTCCCAACATTTATACATTCATGATGATATTCCCAACACATCAGTTGACCTCAAGCAGTTGATAGTTTCATCAGAGAGACCCCTCTCAAAAACTTGAAAAGAGGCCTGGGGTTATAGGTCAGTGGTAGAGAGCTTGCCTAGCATGCATGAGGCACTGGGTTAAATCCTCAGCACCACATAAAAATAATAAATAAATAAAATTAAGATTTTTTTTTTAAATCTTGAAAAGTCTTAATTTTAATTCAAAGCAGTAATTTAAATCCAAATGAGAAACCAAGACATTGGGAAAAGAGGGAATAGGTGCAGAGGGCAAATATGGATCCTCAGAATTAAAATACATAAAGCAAATGTAATAACCTTCAACTCATTGTGTGTGTGTTTTCTTTTTTAAAAAAATGGCAACATAGAACCTGAACCCAAATAAAGGGATTTTCTTGGAATCTTCAAATATTACAGGATTTCCCAAAGTGGTATAAATACTTGTGATAAGAAAGTTGATTGGAACAGCATACCAAGACACATAGTAGCAGATTTTATTTTAATGTGTTTCAGAAAAAAAGTGAATTTTGCCTGTCAAACCAGTGATTTCTTAGAGACTGTGCAGAATGAATATAAGATTTTAGTTTTGTTTTTGTTTTTCTTCAGTGAATAGTTGTTTTAAAATTGAGTAGTGGTACAGCTTATATTTAGGTCTGGAGAAAACGTGAAAGTCAAGTACTGCTTAGGCAATACACATTTGATGTTTAGCAGCAAGTATAACATGGGACTAGTCCTTATTTTGTGTTGTTGTTCTGTAATAATGATAGCTACTGTTCTTTTGCTGTACCTCATTTGCTGCACTAAACTCTGTAAAATGTTATCACATTATCCTTAACAAAACTAATTATTGTATCCATTGTACAGATGAAAACTGGAATTTAAATATATAAGTACATCTCCTAAGATTACACTACTTGTGAATGACAGATCCATATTGGAACCCAGTTCTATGTATTTCATAGCCTGTTTTTAACCATCTTACTATACTACTTCCCCATCTATATACAAAATATTTGGTTTTCCTTTAGCACTTTTGATCTAGCAGAGAAAAGAACATTTAAGAAACCTTAATTTTTTTATCCCTTTTAACTTTCTTTTAATGTTTTAGCATCACATTAAATACCAGCATTTGCTGAAGAAGAAATATGTATGTCCCCATCCCTCCTGTGGACGACTCTTTAGGCTCCAGAAACAACTTCTACGACATGCCAAACATCATACTGGTAATTTTTAAAATAAGATTTTTATCAAGTATTCAGATGAACTGTACTTTAGGTGTGCAGATGCTTAGTGATAAAATTTTTCTAACAAGTCTTAAAAGAGTCTGCAGTCAAGCATAGGAGAAAGGTTTGAAAATAAAATTTTTATTAAGTACAAATTTTACAAAGGGTGATCAAACTAAGGTTTTTGAACTTTTGTCCTTTGACTTCTTTGAGAACTAGGATAATGATCTTTTGTCCTTTGACTTCTTTGAGAACTAGGATAATGATATTTTTTTGAGCATAGATTCTATTTTAAGCTGTCGACTGAACATTTTACATGTATTATTGGTAATATATGTAGCACCACTAAGTTTGAACTTTATTTTATAGCTAAGGAAACAGGTGTCACAGTATTAAGGAATTTG
This sequence comes from Glaucomys volans, assembly GCA_020662805.1. Classification (NCBI taxonomy): domain Eukaryota; kingdom Metazoa; phylum Chordata; class Mammalia; order Rodentia; family Sciuridae; genus Glaucomys; species Glaucomys volans. The sequence continues at coordinate 111,545 of JAJEJO010004611.1, forward strand.
CCTATGATCACCTAGCTAATTTTTAGCAGAACTAGGATTTTTAAATTGTTTTCAAAGATACTTGTAGTAACTTTTACAGGGATTTAAAATTGGTGAATGTTGGAATGAAAGCCTAAACAGTTAAAGAGGCTGGCTTGTAATTTATTGTTAACCATAAATAGCTCCAAGTTAGATTATTGGATTTGCATGCAAACTCTTGTTGGAACTGTCAACTCAAAAACAGAAGCTGACTGCAATATATATCATAGAATAGACTAATTTCATTCATTTACAGCCACAGACAGTCTCAGTGAAGTGAAGCTTATAATGATAAATTGGGTCAGATATTATTGGCATATAATACTAATGAGGTATTTCTCAGGCACTTTATTAGAGTTTTGGAGGGTAAGACTAGGAATTGTAGAAACAAGTCCCGTCTCCAAGATTATACTAATCTGCATATTTTTCTTCTGTTTTCTATATGCATGACTTAGACATATTACTACTCTTCAGTTTCCCTTAACTGTAAATTAAGATACCAGTATTACAGAATTATTGCAAAGATGAAATGAGATCTCATATAAAGTTGAGCTCAGTGCACAGAACCTGGCGTATGATAGACTTTTTCAAAACACTGAAATTGAATTTGGGTCTTAATCACACTAAAATCTACAATCTTCACTTCATACCATGTTTCTTTTTTGGGGGGTGGCAGAGATTACCTAGGATTGAACAGGGGTGCTCAACCACTGAACCACGTCCCCTATTTTATTTCAAGATGTGTCTCACTGAGTTGCTGAGATTACAGGCATGCACTACTGTGCCCAACTTCATACTGTGTTTCTTGAGAGAAAATATCTTCACTCTGTATCTTAAATGTGATTTTTCTGCTCCTGCTGTCCCTGTTAATATTGTTGTATCCAATAGAAAAGCCATTTCTGACAGTCAGTTTAGAATATTTTAGCTATCATAAGTGTACTGTGAAAAAGATATATTGATTCATTCTGTTCCAAATGTTTGTATTTAAACATTGTTTAATTTTAATGTGTCATCTTTCCCTTTGCAAATGAATGTATATGAACTCCCTTTGCAAATATAAATTATTTAGCAAATGGATGCCCTACCCAGATTTGCCGTGCTGTTATGGAGCAGAATACTTCCAGACAAGACCTTATTGAGGCTAAGAGTTATCACTGTGTTAGGGTTTTGGGTTTTTCTGTTGTTTCGTTTTTTGTTTTTCTTGCCTTCAGTGCTAGGGATTGAACCCAGGGCCTTGCATAGGCTAGGAAAGGCTCTCTGCCACTATGCTATACCCCAGCCCTGTCACTGTTTGAACTCTGCATTTTTAGATCTTGCTATCCAGTGGTGAACACAAACCAACCCACACTGGCATTACTTGGGTTTTTGTTAGCCATACAGAATCTCAGATCCTGTCTCAGACATGGGAAATCAGCATGAGCATTTAATAAGATTCCTAGGTGTTCCCTATGCATGTTCAGACCTGAGAAAAGAATATGGCTCTTTTCCTACACTTAGTTTTAAAGCTATTTGGGAAGTAGTATTGAATTCAATTGGCTATAATTCACCATTTAACTTATATTCATATTTTCACTGTGACTGAATCCTGTAATTTTAAATGGAGCAGAAAATGTAGTGAACATTAATTCAACAAATATATATTTAGCACCTGTTTGTCCATTGGCTGCCTAATCAAGTAGTAGAGAAATAGTGCAGTGTTCTTTTGCCCCATCAGTTTCATACCATATTACCAAATTCATCAAAAATGTCAGGGAAGGGGAGTTACGCAGTAACAGAGTTCAGTGGTGCAGGGGATGTAGGAAAATAGGTCCAGAAACATAAGTACTGTTTGCATGTTTGAGAGAAATTTAAATTGTGGTAACATTTTTTTAAACCTGAAAAAGATATAATTACTATTGTAGGTATGGATCAGTTTATTTCTGTGGGGTAGGGAGAGTGGCAAATTCTATTTTTTGTTCTATTTTTGGCTTTCGAATGCCAGATTCTTAGATACATGGAGTAAACTTTCGTATTTCACAATCTTTGAAGAGAATGGAGTTTACATGGGGGACTAGCTCAGTTGGTAGAGTACTTGCCTTGCATGCACAAGACCCTGGGTTCAATCTCCAGCACTGCAAAAGAGTTTACATGAGAGAGTCGTTTACTTTCTAACCAGTTTAAGATCTGAAGTATTGATGAAGTCAAGATTAGGATTTAAGTTCTCATATTTCTATCTATGATGTTTGTTTATTTTTTATCCTTATACCTCTGAATATATGTACTAAGATCAAAATAGCATATTTCTTTTTAAATTTTTATTTACTCAAAGTGTTTATACATTGAAAATAGGATTGGATTTATCATAAGTTGAACTACTTAATCACCTGCTCATTTGTTGTGAACTAGGGAAAATACTAACAGAGTGTCTAAATGGAAAGCTAACCACATTTTTTTTTTCTTCTTAGATCAAAGGGATTACATCTGTGAATATTGTGCTCGGGCCTTCAAGAGTTCCCACAATCTGGCAGTGCACCGGATGATTCACACTGGCGAGAAGCCATTACAGTGAGTATTTACCGGTGAACATCTGGATGAGAAGTGTGTACACCCCACACGAATGTTTGCCTCTTACAAACATCTCACCCACCACTTTTGTTAGCTTTTATCAAATTAAAGAGTTGGTATTGATTAGGGCAGCTACTTGGTGACCTTTTTCTTTGTTTCCCAACTAAGCAGAAGAAAAAAATGAAACATATTCCATTTTCGCCTAGTTTTGAAATCGTTCCCTTGCAGTATGTATTACTGATTATTTTATATGTGCTGTAAATTGTTACCTAACCTGTGACTAAGAGCTCTGTTTGTTTAATTACACATTTCCTCTTGCACTCTCGTAGATGTGAGATCTGTGGATTTACTTGTCGACAAAAGGCATCTCTTAATTGGCACATGAAGAAGCATGATGCAGACTCCTTCTACCAGTTTTCTTGCAATATCTGTGGCAAAAAATTTGAGAAGAAGGACAGCGTAGTGGCACACAAAGCAAAAAGCCACCCTGAGGTGCTGATTGCAGAAGCTCTGGCTGCCAATGCAGGCGCCCTCATCACCAGCACAGATATCTTGGGCACTAACCCAGAGTCCCTGACACAACCTGCAGATGGTCAGGGTCTTCCTCTTCTTCCTGAGCCCTTGGGAAATTCAACTTCTGGAGAGTGCCTGCTGCTCGAAGCTGAAGGGATGTCAAAGTCATACTGCAGTGGGACAGAACGGGTGAGCCTGATGGCTGATGGAAAGATCTTTGTGGGAAGTGGCAGCAGTGGGGGCACTGAAGGGCTGGTCATGAACTCGGATATACTCGGTGCTACCACAGAGGTTCTGATTGAAGATTCAGATTCTACTGGACCTTAGTGGAAAGGAAGACTTTGGACATTGGGACAGTTCAGACTTTGTATTTAAAAGATAAAAAGGACAAAAAAAAAAAAATTTAAAGCATTTAAAATCTAGTAAAATAACTGAAGGGCCTGCTCTTTCCATTGTGGATCACAGCACACACACACCCCATCCCCATCCCAGGAACTCCCTCTGTTCTCCCTATTATAAAATTGATGTTGCCTTTAACAGAAAGGTAGACAAAAACAGCAGCAGCGGCTCTCAAAGTGAGGGTTATCCTCATTCTCGGTTCCAGCCAGCAGCAGACTTCTGCTCATTGGCAGATCCCCTTTCCAACCCCTAACTGATGTGCTCTGGATCAGCTTTTGACTCAGTAGTATACTACTGTCTTTTAAATCCTTTCTTCTCCACTGCTGCCCTATGGAACTGGCTTCTACCCACTGCAGCACACTTATCCTCAAATATTAGATAATTCTAATCTCTGGAGGCTGGCAGCTTAACTTGGCACTTTAGGGCCCCTTAACAGGATGTGCTGTTAAAACAGTACATGTTTCTCACCCCTCTTCCTCCATTCCCCACTGGGTTTTGGAAAGGAAGAATACATGTGGACGACCTCCCTCCTCTTTGATCCCAGCACCTCATTCCCCCTCCCAAACCTTCATATGGCTCTTAATGGTGCTTACTTGCTTGGAAGCAGGCTCCCAAGAGGGAGGGGGCTGCCCTTTACCCAGTCTTCTTGACTGTAAGACAGGGCTGTGTATTAGTGAGACAGTGAGAAAAGTCCCAGGCTAATGGCAGAAATTTGCACTTTGAACATGTGTGTTTTTGTGTTGTGGAACCTGAGATTCCTTATTTATTAATGGAAAGTCTGATTTTTTTTTCGGGGGGAGGGTCTTCGTTGCTATATTTTGTGGGGCTGGGAGAGATTAGATTATTCCGAGATGGGATCCTTTCCACAAGAGGTACTTTGAAGGCAAGGCATAGGGTTGAAGAAGCACAGCCAGCCTCTAAAATCATAGCTCTCCAGTGGCCTTTAAAGAAAGCTGGTCCTCAGCACTAACAAAATCACTACAATAGCCTAGTGCTTTTTTTGAAAGCCTTCTTAGGGAAGGATAATAGGTTTGTGGTAACCAGTGTGCTCTTTGAGATTTTAAGAGCATTGAGATTTAGAAATTTTGAGTGGATGAGGAGGGTTCTTCAGGTCTGAATTACAGATATGAGATTTTTTTTCTTGTGAATTTCTTTTTGTCCCCATCATTTCCTTACATATATCACCCTTCTTGCCTGTTGGTTGTTTTGTTTCTGTTTTTTTTTGTTTTTTGCTTTTTATCATTGGTTCATGGCAGCTCCCTATTAGCAAAGAACACTGTTAGAGAAAGAACCAAGTCTAAGAGTCCTAAGTAAGTCAAAGAAAACTGCTGATTTGTTTCTCTTTTAGTAAGACCTCAGAAAAGACTTGAGTAGACAAAGTTAGGCTACGTAATAATGGCTTTGGCTTTCACCTGAAATTCTGGGAATTAACACTTCCCTTTGAGAGTAGATTTTCATGAGGTATGGATTGCTTGTTACTGTTCAAGTTCATAACTCTCAAAAGACTGAAAACTTATCTTGGCTCATTTTTAAACAATTAGAAGGGCAGTTCCTATCCTGTGTGCCTCAGAAGAAGCCAGAACTAAAGACTTACCCTACTTGTTTGTTTATTATCAGAAATGTGTGATGGCTGTTGGAAAGAATGAAGTTTTGCCGAGAACAAAATAAGGAACAACTTGTTTTTCACAAACACTAAAACTACCAAGTTTGTCGATTTTCTCTTTGATTTATTTTTTCCAGAAAGGGGGGTAACAATGTCATCTCTGAAAGAGGCTTACTGTACACCCACTAGTGTCAGAGGTTGGGATGCCAGGGAATAGGGAGTGAGACACCTACGGTAAATAATCTTAAATGCACTATTGTTTCTTTTCAAAGTGTTGCAGATCTGCCATCTCTCCAGTGTGAGGGTAGAACATGGAATAAGGATAGAAGGGTTGCAGAATATGCTTTCCTGCCCACAGTGAGGGGTTTGCAGTTTAATTGGTATGTTGAGTAGATTTGAAAATACTAGGATGGATTGAATGGGTCTACAACAAAGTTCCGTCTTGTACTGTTTCACTAACTAGCATCTATGTCCTACGCTTACCTTTTGTCTTCGTCACACCTAGACTTTGTCTTCATAAGCTTCACTTGCACTGGTTAGTCATCAGATATTTTAGCACCTACACAAAAGCAAACTGCATTAAGGGGGAAGGGACCTCTCTGGGATGGAGGAATATGTTCTCCTTTGTATCACACTCCCCTCTCCATAAAAAGTAACTAGTTAGTTCTAATTAGAAACTCCTATCCTTTCCCTTTGTTGGGGGTGGGGGTCCTCTTTCACAGCTACCATTTGCTGACAATAAATTATTGTAGCAGTTTGCAATAAATTTTAAAATATTTTTCATGGAGTTTATATTTTTCCTTTGGAGAAAGGAATGCTAGCATAGTAAAGAGTCTATATAAGTAAACTATCTAATCCCCATTTACGTTCTGCTCACCCTGCCATTGTTTCTTTCACTGTCTTTCCAAGGAGCAAATCTTTTAATCTTGAAAATCTGTATTTCATACTTTTATTAGTCTGATTTTGTTCCGTCTTTAATAATTTGCTGCATCGTATTCTTCAGCTTGAACTGGCATTTCTAAATTCTGATAATGTCATTGAGATGTCACTATTCAATATTTTTGGAAGATGTACTTCCCCCTTGTTTGTGATTGCCCAGGGTTATTTTGAACATTTAGACTCAATATGTTTCAGACAGTTTAGACAGACACTGGCTGGGAGTACTGGGAATAAAGAAAATTATTTAGGTATAGAAAGCGTCCACATAGAGCACTTGAACCTCCTTTGTACCTGTTTGGAGGGAAAAAAGTCATTAAATATACTACCAACCTAAATAAGGTTATTACAGTCTCATTTCCAGTACCATTTTTTCCTCCTGTCTTTCCCACTTTCAAATGTACTCAAGAAAATTGAAAAATTGTAATGGATCAATTGAAAATATTTTATTTCCTGAAAGCCTTTTTGCCTATTGTAATGTGCAGGACTCTTCTCCTTTGATGAGAGAGATGGGTAGTTCAGTTACCTGACTCTAGGTTGAAAAGGTTGTGTAAAAAGAAATTATAATAAAAGGGATATTTGCTTTTCAGATCCTTGTTTTCTCTTCACCTAGGTAAGGCATACCCACAACAAGTATGTAAAGAAGAAAAATAAAAGTTGTCCTCCTGGAAGCAACTTCTCTTCCTTGGTTGTACTGAATTAACAGTTATCCTGTGGTGACTGCTGCTCAGTGGAAAACTGGGTGCTTTCGGCACATTTCACATGCAGTGTACCATTGTTTGCCTAGTACACAGCTGATAGCTCTTGTTGAGAATTGGGTACTGAACATTTGACTCAGTTTAGCTCTTGATTTTTAATGCTGTAATGCCATGCAATTCTATGATCAACAGATTTAGAAACCTCTTTGAATAGCTTTCCACTAGAAAAAGTAGCCCAATTAATCTAATAGAGGGGATGTTAAGGATACTGTGAGATAATTTCACTCTGATGATGATAAAACCTTACAGCATTTTATATCAGTGCTTCTTGACAAAACAATATCCATATGGAATCCTAACTCTAAAGACACACAAAACTATAATCTCTACCTTTTTAAAAGTCTCACTATAACAGCTTGCCTAGCCTCATATTTTCCCCCTTACATCCCTATTTATTGTTAATCTTTGTAAATTTGTTCCTGAAATGGAGAGCATTTCAATTCACTGGCAAAGTCTATGGTATGAAATAGTGAAAGCTAATCAATCCACTCGGGAATGAAACTTGCAGACTATCCAATTGGCATCATCCTGAGTTTAAATGCAATAGAATGACAACTCTAGAAGCACCTTTTGAATCTTTTGTCCTCATTTCAAAGCCCAGCACATTCTCTTAATTTGTTAAGCATGTGGTATGACTGGGACAGGGAAGAAATAGAAAAAGCATGTTGTCACTTGAGTGAAACTGCCTAAGAAATGTTACCAAGTTGGGGTTGGGTGTTTCCTTTGGGAGAAAACAGGCCTAAACAGTACCTTCTACATCTGTAGCTATCAGGAAGCCACCATGTTTGAGATTATAGATACTTCCTTGGTTGATTTTTTAATCAAGTGTAAATTAAAAGAACTAAAAAATATTAACCAAAAGGATCAGAGTGAAAAGATGCTGCATTTTTAAAGAACCTATTTCACATTAGTTTTCCTTGCACAAAATGTGAACTACCTATAAACAATTGAAAAGTTGGTGGACAAAACAATTGTAGAACCAAAGACCTCTACATAAGTTTCAGCCTAGCTTATTTGATTTTGTGCACATTATTTAACTTATTAAAGCTTAAGTTTCTTAGGACAGCTAATATTTACCCCAGGATAATTCTATCAATGAAGTTGTTTTAAAGCCTTTAGCAGAGTGTCTGACCCATGGTAGGTGTTTAATAAGTGGCATCTACATCAGTAATATTTTTGACAACTTCATCTGGCCCCCCACAAAAAGACATGGGAAGCACAAGGTAGGAGGATATATAGTGAACTGATTTTGTATGTATAAAATAGATTACATTAGGCAGGGATGTCATGAGGATTAGTGGGGTAGTGACCTTGTTGCTAAGTACATAAGCAAAACAATGACATAAAAACAAGTGTGCTAAGTACTGAGTGGAGGAGAGATGGAGGCAGACGCTGCAGGGGAAAAAAAAAAAGCTGATTAAAAAGGGCCTTTTGATTCCCAGGCACAAAAATCCACAGCCAGGAATTTGCTGCCACCTCTGAGTCAGGCAGGGGGTGGGGGTGGGGGTGTACAATCCCATTAGAGAATGCCCAGTGGATTTAGTCTGTGAGAGTCACATTTCTTATTTGGACCAGTGTAGACAGAAACAAACCCAGTTCACTTGTTTCCTGGGACAGTTAGGGGATGGCTTTTGCAGAGCATTCACCGCGGACCCCTCGCCGCCGGGACCTCTGTAGCCGCTCTATCTGGCTAGCAAGGAAGATCCGTTCAGACCTGACTGCTCTTATGGAATCTTATGTAAGTCTGTTTTCCTGTCAGCTCTTCTGACCCAGCTCCTTACCATCATGTTGCAGCCCCACAACCAATTATGAAAGCCCTAGTCACAGGCATTCGTGGGCTGCATGCCTGTCATTTGACATGGCCCTCTTCCTTGAGGAAACAGGTGAGCTTACTGCCTTCCTCCCATCATGATGCTTAGGAAACACGGTCCTTGAATGAAAAAATGTATATGTAGGAGAATTGTCTCTGTATCTTAGAGGCTATTCCTATTTTGCCTGTTCCTGAATTCTACCGAGTAGATTTATCACAGACCCTCTAAGTTTGGGTACTTCACAGGCATTGTCTGAAATTTTTGAGCTGTGTAAATGAAAGAGGTTTATATGATTTGGTGGAAGAGCAGTATGAATATGGGAGAAATTTTTAAATTCAAACATTAGCCACCCACTTTTTAGTATTACACATCCAAAGTGTCCTTGCATCTAAATAAAAAAAAAAATTGCCTAAACTATCAAAATGACCCCTAGAAGACTTCTTGGAGACTTGTGGAATTGTCAGATTTTAAAGGAACTAGCTTTTGTTCTGGGCTGGTTTCTGATAGGTGGGATTCTTATCAGTCTCCACCTAAGGCATACCATGGAAATACCCCAGACCCTTGTGGAAAATTCTGAACTTTTGTTCTCTGAGAATCGGTTTATCTTTGAACAGCTTTGTCAGAAAGTAGACTCTGATTACCTTTTCTTTTGAAAAATTAATTCCTGTTACTTTTTTTTTTTTTTTTGAAGAAGAATTGTTTTCACCATTGAAAGTGGGCAATGGGGATAAGGAGGTTAGAGAAATTCTGCAATACTACTTTAGGGTTTCCTAGATTTGGCCAGTGTCTTCGTGTATGTTTAAAATAATTAAACTCCAGTATAATTAAACATTTCAGTTTTCAAGAAAGAGTCTGAAATGGAAAGAAAAATTTTTCTAGTGTATTTCACCCATTAGAGCTTCATGAAAGCAAAACTTTTCCAGGGAAAATGCAGATATTCCATATAGAATCTTCTAAAGTCCAGTCATGGATCCCAAGTAGAGTTTCTGTTCTGGACATTTTTATTTTCATTACAACTTGGATCCTTGACCAGTGAGGTGAATGAGATTTTATATGTGATTTAAGTAACGCCGTTGAGGTGATCACAGAAGAGTATCATGTTTCTTATGTCCTTGGGCAGGTGAAGCATCAGGGCCTGAACAAGAATGTCAACCTGGACTCTGTGGTTGGTGTGCCAGTGGCAAGCACTGATCAGTGGAGCGAGCTGACGGAGGCAGAGAGACTCCAAGAGAACCTCCAAGCTTACCGTACCTTCCATGTTATGTTGGCCAGGCTTTTAGAAGACCAGCAGGTGCATTTTACCCCAACCCAAGGCGACTTCCATCAAGCCATACATACCATTCTGCTTCAAGTTTCTGCCTTCGCCTACCAGCTAGAGGAGTTAATGGTGCTCCTGGAGCACAAGATCCCCCCAAATGAGTCTGACAGGATGCCTGTTGTTGGAGATGGTGGTCTCTTTGAGAAGAAGCTGTGGGGCCTAAAGGTGCTGCAGGAGCTTTCCCAGTGGACCGTGAGGTCCATCCATGACCTTCGTGTCATTTCTTCTCATCAGATGGGGATCCCAGCACATGAAAGCCAATATGTTGCTAAGGACAAGAAAATATAGCAGTTAGCCTTTTCTTTGCTGTCTGTTCTGATGGAATGTACGTGGCTTTCAGGGGCCTCATTTTCCCACCTTAAGTTTCTGAAAACCTTTAAGACCACAGCATTTTTGTCAAGTAGAGTTAGAGATAGGGACAGATGTGCAGAGAGGTTTATTCAGTTTGGGATGTGGATGTGTGCACATGTGTGTCTGTGTTTGGGGTGGGAGTGTAGGGCAATGGGAGCAGGAACACCATCCCTCCTCCACCTTAGGGCCTAATCTTTCTACCCACTAAATAACCTTTACCGTCATTTAACAGCATTACAGACAGAAGAGAGAAATATCTTAAACTAGCTATGGATGACTTCTGAGAAGACTGAACCAATGAATTGAAAATTATGGACTCTATAGTCATTCATATTCTTAGATAATAAAAGTAATAATAGCTGTATGAAGGCAGAGTCCCAAAGGTTCTATGTAGGTGATGTATAACCTGTGTACCACTTGTGAGGATGATGGTGCTATTCCTCTCTCGTAGATGAGAAAACAAACTCAGAGACAGTTAAGGTCATGCAGTGCCAAGTGACATGCTAAGCTTGAACCCAGATCTTCACTATGAAGCCCATGTACTCTTCAGAGTCCTGATTATGAAACTCTATCACTGTACCTCTGTGTCAGAGTTACAAGGTGTATCATCTATATAATCTATCCTCTGCACTCAAAAGAAGCCTTTACACATTATCATAAGTCAGCCTCAAAATTTAGTGTCAAAGGCAATATTTGTTGCCCATACTTGGCAAAGAAGAGAACAGCGGGAGATCTTAAGATTGCATCTGAGAGAAGATGAGGCCCACAAAACTTCCGAACCTTGAAAGTTGGAAATGTGCAGTAATACAGCCTGGTTGAAAGTGTCTACTAATGTTCTTGGATATTGGGTTGGGCACAGCTTATACCAGGGTGCCTCACATTTACTGTAATCAGCAATCCAGTGATACAGACCCAAGCAGTTGTAGATGATGGGTGGAATTCTATCCAAGTTAAAAAGTCACAGGACCATCAGTTCACATTCTCTGGACTTAGTCATGAGGAGAGGGTGAGGCCCAATTTTCCCCCTGGGAATGCCAGAGTCTACAACAAGGTAGAGCACAGCCTCCAGGGTGTGAGAAGCCAGTAGATATGGACACAAATGGAAAAGGCCACTTCAGTGAGGCTCATGTTCGAGTGGTGCACATGTGATGGGCTATATGTAACCTATTAAAACCTAAGATCTTAGATTGGGGACCTCAATTTAATTAATCAAGGTGTCTTTACTTTCAAGTAAACCATGAGTTAGAAGGGCCTAGCTCCCATAGGTCGCTTGAGATGAGGATGGGTGACTCGACTTGTATCCTTCCCCACATGGGTTCATGTCCGAATTCCATCAAGTCAATATTGTGATAGTTCAAGGGAAGTAAGCCTCTGCCTTCTAGAATGCACTTATGGAAATATGGGTGTGTGTGTATATGTAAGAGATCAATGGTAGGTTGGAATTACGTGGTGGGTTTACGTATTGGGGAGTTAGAGGAAATCAGTGAAGGTCAGAAATAGTTTCCAAGAGGAAACAGGAGTTGTGTCACAGGTTGGCTGAGTACAAAATAGGGGGAAATCATGAAGAAGGAAACAGGCGTTGGTTGCTAGAAAAAAGGTTGGGCAATAATAAACTTTTGGGCACGACTGCCAGCAGAGGCATGTTTGATTGGATTTCATTTGTAATTTGGGTACAGATAAATAGTTTCCCAATAAACACTGCTCATTTCATTCAAGCTTTTCCTTATTTAAATGGCATTTTCAACTAGTAATATATCTGCTTACTAATGTACAGCTCTTAGATTTATGTGGATGATCCATTTGTTTAATAAAGTTGTGAACAAAAATTTATTAATGGGAAATAACTAATCATGAACTTTCTGGATATAAAATGAGTGACCCTCCTCCAAGTGTTTTTATTTTCAGCAGATGTGGCAGGGTGGACATCTGCAGAAGTGTCAGAAATCAACAGAGCTTGGCTTAAGCTCTGCCCAGTGACCTATGGAGGAATATTTATGAGGCAGATTTGAAATGGCAGAGGGTCCAGGAGAGATGCAAACTCTAACTATCTGAGGACACAGTGGGCTGTCTACACTGCAGTCAGCTCACAGGAGCAGCAAGTCTGTACCAAGTGCATTCCCAGCACTGTGCTAAGAGCTGGGTGTCAGTTTGTCCTTTAAGAAACTTCTATATACCTGAGGAGAAGCAGGGAGAAATCCCTTAGAAAAGACAAAGGGAAAATGAGTACTTAGCCATGTAAAAGAAACAAACATGTATGAGATCTGAACGTGTAAGCATTGTATCATGTTTACCTGACATGGATAAGTCGAATTGAATAAGGTACTGGCAATGGGCCATTGGGTCGTTGTTCTTAGCACGTATTTTATGACACTGAGAAAAGATAATGTCCATACTGCAGAAATATATGGGTTCAAGGATTAACAACCCAAAAGAGATTTTTCTTTAGATTTTATTCCTTGGTTCTTAGATCTCTCTATGGATAAAATATCTGGGAAAATAATATAACTATGTAGAGTCATAATTACATCCCACAGCCTCCAGAAAAGTCATCTCTGCAGGGAGAGATTATATTTTTGAGTCCATCAAGGAATTGCATGGATCATCATTGATACATTTTTCTTACTTTAAAAGGGTGATTTGAGACAGGCTTGCAAAATTACCACAAACTTGAAGGCCCACCATTGAATAACGTTCGTTTTAAGATAATAAGGTTCAAGGAACGTGAGAGTTTTAATGAAAGTGGAAAACCACAGCCCTGGTATTGCTGTTATTTTGGGCTGCTATGGATGAAAGCCCAATGGATGACTCATTGTGACCACTGGTCAGATAGGGAGCGAACAAGTATTTCAGGGTGGCATATCTGAAAAGTGGCTTAGAATGACTTCTGCTTGTGAATCCCCAGCTCCTCGTTGGGTTCCTGAGCATTGTTTCTCTCTATAAGAGGGTAAAACAAAGATGTAGGAAGGGACTGGTAAAGAGGAAGGGGCAGGAATAGAATTTGAACTTGATTTCAGTTGATTTATTATGTTTGTATGATACCAATGTGGTGGTTAGTTCAGGGCATTTTTTCAAAGGAACAATGTGGCCTCCTGCCTTGTCCCACCCTCCACCTCAAGAATGAACCCCCTGAATGGTGGAGCATTAAAAAAGTGAAAAGTGGTAAAACCTTGATCTCAGGACAAAACTTCAACAGAACTCTAAGGACTGCAGATAAAAACAGAGCAAAAAGATAATTTGACCTTTTGATGAAATGTATGTGAAGTATGAGATAAAACCTGTGTGCTTGTAATTCTTAAAATATATATCTTGAGTCAATCTATTTTTGGCACATGGGAAATAAAAGATGCAAGAATGGCTAACAATAAAGTTCTCTTCTCAGCAAGACCATGAGTAGCTTCTTTTATTTCTGTGTCTTTGGATGAACAAGGGGAATTTCAAGTGATTTCAACATTGGATGAAATGTAATCCTCCCGGCCAGGACCAGGCTCAGTGAAGCGTGCCGGGTAAATCTCCATGATGCCAGGCCACTGGGCAAAACTCCCAGGCCCAGTCAACCTAGAAAAGGTTGATTGCCCCTACACCACCAGGCCAATGCTGCTTTCCTTCTGGGTATGTAGCCCTATCAACGAGCCTGTTAATGAGGATGATTTCCGTGTACGTAGTTTAATTTCAAATATCTGACGTCCCCAGTCAAACCTTTGACTGAAAGAGAAGGCCCCTACATAGCCCAGGTCTTCTTAGTTTAGAAATAGTAAGTGGTGGAAAAATCACATAGGGGAAAATTAGAAAAATTGCTCGGAGATTCTGTATTTCTAGCCACATAGACAACATAGTATGAAAGGATCATGCATTTATTTACCACATCAGGCAACTCTATGCCATTTAATCATTTGGATACTAACCTCCCCCAGATGAGCGAAATGACAATGAGCATCAATTTACCCAAATTCTTTCCTCTAGCATTTGACAGTGAAGTTCTAATACTGGCTTCAAAGTTCATTCCATGCCATGGGACACCTAGTGAGAAAGATCATCTTACTCTAAAATCCATTCTCCATCCCAGTAATTCACTTTTCCTTGGATAAAGACAGTACAGGCTTGTGTTAAACCTTGCTCTGTAACAAAGCCTATGTAAGTTTCCAAAGTGGGATGGGTCACTCTTTCTGAGCTTCCTCCTTCATGAGATGGAAATGATGACAACTTCACAACTTGTTAAATAATTCAAATTGAATATCTGAAACAACTGGTAAATGACATATAAACATCATCAAGTGTATTTCACATCTCAAGTCACTTGGATTCATGTTAGACTGTATTGAGGAGTGAACTCTATAAGTTTCTCAGAGAATGCCATTTGCTTCCCAGGGTGGATTTGGCCTTAGCCGAGACTTTGACCTGTTGGCCTTCAGCCATGAAAGGCTGACACAGTCTCACAGTGCCCAGGAATCATCCCCTCCTTGGAAAGTTGAGACCCAGGCTGTTCACTGCACCTAGAAGACTGCTTTCACAGGAGGTGGGGACAAGACAGGTCCTGGGGAAGCCTGGCAGGATCTAGAGGGGACCAAGGAAACAAACAAACCAAGGTGCCACCCAGGATGTGTGAAAGCTCGTGTTTAGTTAGACCTAGAATTATCCTGCCATGTACTCACACCCTCCACTTAATACAGGAAGGAACACAAACTTCATTTGGTTCAATTTCTTCATAAATAACACATGAGGAATCCAAAGAGACTGGAATCTGCCCAGGTATTCTGGCTAGAAAGTGGAAGAATGGAAATTGTGGCTTCAGTCTGTGGTCCCCCCCATTGCACATCCCTGTTCTTTAAATGGACATTCTTGCACCAGGAATCATCTTGTATCTCTATTTCTGTCCTTGCTGTCTGGTGTCCAATGTCGCCTTACATTTCTTATCCCTAATGAAACTTTCGAAGCTCTAGGACTCCAGAGCTCCAAACCCTTGGGAATTCTTCAGCGCTCTAGCAACTCATGACCCAGCCCAGACTTCTTTTGCATCCAAAACCCCACCCTTACCCTTATCTAATGGTCCAATATCCCATACCTCTCCTCGTATGATGGAAAAGAGACACATTCTGAGGCAATGGCTAAATATGTTATTCCTTCTAGGGTTTGTGTCCTTTGGAGAAGGCCTGCAGGGAAGATGTAAAAAAATAATAGACAGGGTTTTCAGATCAGATCAACTTTAATGCCATACCAGGAAGCAAAGGGTTAGGACTAGTTTCTCTTTTCTTACCTATCCATTCATGACCAAAGCTTGAGATGGCAGAGGGTTGGGGTTATAAAAATATTAACTTGAGAAGTCACTGGACGAAATGCCAGTATTCCCAGTCTGATTCTAAACTCTAACGCTCAATCTTTTGAAAGTTGCCTTCCTCACACTAGTCAAATTTATCAGCAATACATATAAGCACCTACTTTGGGCAAGTGCTAAGAAAACAAAAATAATAATGATATTTAATAAATAATAACGATGTATAATAAGCATAATTTGATTGATTTCATTCCTTTTCTTTTCCATTCCTCCTCCATCACCTTTGATTCCCTTCCTCTATTCTACTGCTCTCCTTTCTATTTTTATGAGATTTCCCATTTTTATATTCCATTCTTCTCTCTAGCTTCCACTTGTGAGAGAAGACATTTGACCCTTGACTTTCTGAGTCTGGCTTATTTCACTTAGAATGATGATCTCTGTTTCCACCCATTTACCAGCAAGTGCCATTCCTCTTTATTGCTTAGTAGAATTCAGTGTGTATATATACACCACATTTTCTTTATCCATTTGCACTAATAAAAACATTAAAAAGAAAAATGATAAAAATTCAAGAAAAAGGATACTAGCAAATATGTCTATGACATTTCAAGCATTGTTCTAATTGCTTTACGTATATAATTACATATTCCTCACAAGAACCCTGGGAGGCGGGTGTAAAGATTCTTATTTTTTCCAAATGAAGAAATGAAGGCACAGAGCTGGTAGTTCCCTGTGTTTGAAACACTCATGGCCTCTTGGGGAAAATAACAGGCATACCACCAACACTGGTTAGCAGTTGATAGAGATGATAGCTGTCCGAGCCCAAAGGAAGGAGGGAGAGGGAGAGCGCTCATCCAAAGAGGCAGCTTAGAAGGCTAGAATTTTGTCCTCAGGAATCAGAAAAGAGGGAGGGTCAGGCAAGAACTCTGCAGTTAGAAGAAGCAGCACTTCTCAGCCCTGGGCTACTGGAAGGCATGTGGCACATCTGGGACCATTTGGCATTACTGAACCTCAGGTTTCTCTGAGAGCCACAATGGAAGATGGGACTGGAGGAGCGGGCAATGACACCTTGAGGAGAGGATCTATGAAAGGATTTTGGAGATGAGGTGTGTTGGGATCAATCCTCTTTTTAGAAAAGATAAGAAACATTAAGGAGCTGCTATATAATGCTGTTTTAGTTATTTGTAGAAATGTTGGAGGCACCAGGATTCAGAAGGTGGACATGGCATGGTCCCTGGCCTTTTGGAATTTGCATTCAGGTGGAGACAGATGAGCCAACACACAATTGTGTCATCTGGAGAGCGAAAAGAATGATGTAGAAAATCGAAGTGTGATGGAGAATGATTGAGAGTAGTGGCTGGGAAGGCAAAGAGTGGGAAGCCCAGAGGGACAACCTTCTGGGACCTGGTCCCTCCACACAGCCGTCACAAGCTGCCCAGGAACTCTCCAGCAACATCCTAGTCAGTGAAGATCCAGAGGAAAGGGAAGTCCAACTTGGGAGATCTCATTTTCTATAGTGTTCTGGTTGGTGGAGCCTCAGAACAGCCGGAGGAGACTGGATACAACAGGGCCTGATTCATGGCCAAGTCAATGGGTTTGGTCCTCAGGTCATTGCTCCTCCCCGTTTCCAAGAAAGTTTCACCTTTACCCTCTTTAACCACTTTTGTCCCATCATCCTAGATGTGGGAATCTCAGTCCTACAGTAAACCTCACCATCACGTGCATTCACAAGACACTAACTCAAAAAAATAAAAAGTAAATAGTGGAAAGACCAGCAGAATAGAGGGAAGGAAACAAGGGGAGGGAGGAGGGAAGGGAAAGGGGAAGTCCTGGGGACTAAATTAGAGCAAATTATATTCCATACCTTTACAATCATGTCAAAATGAATCCCAAGTCATGTGTAACTAAAAAGAACCAATAAAAAGGGAAAAAATTAAAAAATGTAGTATATAACTGTAATGATATCATAATTGCAATTAATATAGTCTAATTATGATAATGTCATTATAGTTGTATACTCATATAACTATACATAATAGCTCATGTACATAAGCTCTAGATTATTTTTTCCAGGCTATTTTAATGCACCCACATCAGTTTCATTGAAATATTTGCAGAATTGAAAACTGGGGACTTAATGTAACTCAGGTGGTTACATTTTGCCTGAGATGTGAATGACGTTGAGTCAGCCATAAATAGAGGACAAAAACCATTAGGGGAAGAGCCCAGGGGCAGGAAGGAGCTTCCAGTCTTCACGGAAATGAATGAAGGCTGAGGTGGCTGAAGTCAGGCCAGCAGAGTAGCAAGGCCAATGCCCACGCCCTTCAACCAGCGACCTGGAGAAACACCTGCTGTTAAACAGGTGAGTCCTTACTTGTTTTAGAGGAGAAGGCTGCAAATCATGGAGAGCTGTGGGGTGTCTCAGGGAGACGGCTTAGACCCTTTCATAGGGTTTAGGCTTTGGCTGGGTGATATGGGGGGTTCATAGGAGCAGAGCTTTACTCTAGATCAGACGCTGTGAGAAAGTGGGTGCAGCTCTTTCCCTCTGCTGCCGAGTCACATGAAGGCAAAGGCTCAGTTGCCTCAAGTTTGGGCTTCACCTGCAGCCCAACACCGTGAAAGGCACTGCTGTTGGAGGTGGAAGGGACGTCATTGCTGCTTTGCAAGAGGTGCTGAAGCTTGCCCTTGTCCAGGATGGCCAAGCACACGGACCTCACAAAGCTGTCGAAACCTGTGGCAGCGGCAAACCCATCTTTGTGTACTTGCGTGCAACTGTATGTCCACCTGGAGACCCTTTGTGCAGAACACCAGATGGACCCCATTAAGGCTGATGCCAACACAAAACACTTGGGGCACGGCATGCCTCTGTGAAAGTGATCAAGAGGGAGAGTTCCAAAAAGCATGGCAAACAATCCCCAGGCCATATGCAAGAACAAAGGAAATGTGACTCATGTTCCTTAGGAAAAAAAAGGGAAAAGTGGGAGCAGTTCTACGACTGGGTATTTGGTGGGTGGTAAGTGACCTTGTTTTTGTCTGGGCTTAGACAAAAATGACAAAGTAGGCTGTTTTGTTCCATTTTATCAAGGCCTTAGAGTGACTCTGTCTGAAGTTTTCATTCTTTGAGAATGTTCGGATTGTTTCGACTCACTGAGCTGTGAGCCTCAGCCCAGCTTGTGACAACACGGCAGCCCAGCTGTTGGCATCAGATCGGGTCTGGACGTCAGGGGCTGTGTTTTTCTCTCTCACTAGTGGCACGATTGTGTGTAGAAAGAGATCTGGATTTTGTCCTAACTGTGGAGCACAGACAATGGATATACAACCAACTCTGGCAGAAGTCAGCGCGTAGTTAGTATTGGATAACAAAGAGCAAGTCCTCCTGGATAAAACAACAGCAACAACTATCTAGCTACCACATTGCCCATTCTTTCTGGTGCACCCAATGCAGAGCAAACATGCTTCATGGAATCCTTCCCCAAATTAGCTAACCCAAGTCCAGATCCTATCATAAATCCCTCCTGCCATTTCCCTATGGAGCTGCCCCAAAGTCCCCCCAGGATGTGCTGCCTCTCCCAGTGCAACAGGCCCCAAAACCCAACAGTGTCTGAGTACAGGCCTTGTCCTGGTGATCACTGGCTCAAAGGCACTGCAAAGACAAACCATGGGAAAGATTTAAGCAGGAAATTAACATAATGGAGTCTACGCTGTATTTTTAAAATGAGCATTCAACTTGCCTTGGGCAAGTGTGGAAGCAGGAGATCCAGATGATGAGAACCTGAATTACAACAGTGAGAACAGGCAAGGAGAAATGGGAATCACTCTGGAAAATATGACAGGGGATTTGGCAAGGAATATGAAGGAGGAGAAAAGTGAATTTTAAAGAGGGAGGGACCAAAGATGGCCCACCCCCAAACAGGACAGTGAATACGTTAGGCAGAAAACAAGAAAAGGGAGTAAATTTGGGGTGTAGAATGGAAGACTGTAAGTCTGGATTTTAAAATACTGAGTTGACTGTGGAGAACAGAAAGCAGGGGAAGGAGTGGGGAATGAATGACTAGGCATGAGGCTGGTTGGAAAGCTGGAGCTCAACCCTCAAGGGCCTTGGCCATCATGCCAAGACATTCAGACCCACTCTGTAGATAGAGATCATTACGGTATTAAAGTCAGGAGAAAAAGGCAGGAAAGAAGGAAAAATAAGAAAGAATCACTGGGGATCAGGTCAGCTCTCCTGCCTTAGCCCTAAAGAAGACCATCAAGGTCCCCTTGTCCACATCCAATGCGAGGTGCACCAGAGCTTTAGTTCATCAAAAGTGTATCAGGAAAACACTCACTTTTCATCTCCCATTTTGGACAAATTGGCATCCCTGAGAAGGGTGTTTTATTCATTTTATTCTGTTTGTGTCCATCTCCTTTGCCATCTGAATTTGTTTAGTTATCTTTCCATTAAAATAAAATATTTTAGGAAATCAACTTGTAAAGAAAAGAGGTCTGTTCTGGCTCACAGTTTTAGAGGTTTCAATTCATGATCAGTTGGGCCCTTTGTTTTGGGATGAAGCAAAACCCTTCCCCTAGTGGCCAGGGAGCAGAAGAGAAGAGGGAGCAGGATTCCACCTTCCCCTTCAAAGCCACACCCCCAATGACCTAAGGATGTCCCAGTAGGCTCCACCTCCCTAGGCTCTACTGCCTCCTTCCAAGATTGCCATTTGGGAAACCAAGCCGTTAACACATGGACCTTCAGGGGACACCTGAGATCCAAAATCTACCAATGGCTAACTTCTGTTCATACCTCAAGATCCAGATCACGTGTCACCTCCTTTGTGAGACCATCCCTCATCACTTCCCCATCTCACTGCTCTTTCCTCTTTGCCGCGACTGCTCCTCATCATCCTCTGCTACCATGACTGCTCCTGCCATTGACAGCTGTACTTCCTGGGCTGCTGACAATGACACTGCTGAGCTCAAACACTGAACTTCATGCTTTGCACACAGCAGCTCTTTTAATCCTCATGAAAATCTGTTGCTCTTTTTTCTTTTCCCTCTCCCTAGTCCTTCATCAAGGCCCAGCTGAAATCTCCTCCCATCCCTTCTAAGATCTCTTCCAGAATTTGTTTTTCCATAGAGCATTGTTGGAAGCTATATCACACCTTCAACATGAGCAGTGTATAGTTTGTATGTATCTGCTCCTCTAAACTGTGAGCCTGGAGTAGACACCTTTGTGTCTTTAGAGGCACCTAGAGCTCTGTTGTTCACCTCCACACACCACACACCATCCTTAGAATGATCATGACAGCTCTAAGTGATAGGCCAGGCATTACAAAAGGGATTTCCTTGCAATCTTGTTCAAGAGTTGCAATGACCTTCTGACATCGGTCTCATGCCTAGCTCCACTTTGTGAGTCAGCTTTCTGTTACTATAACAAATACTGGAGAGTATCAACTTATAAAGAGAAAAGATTTATTTTTGGCTCAGATTTAGAGGTTCCAGTCCCTCACTGGTTGTCCCTTTTGTTTTGGGTGAGGAAGCACAATCGTGTGATTGTGTGTGGTGGAACAAAACTGCACACCTCATAGCCAGGAAGCAAAAGAGAGAAGGAGGACGGGGTCCCACAATCCCCTTCAAAGGTCCCCATGACCTATATACCTCTCCCTGGGCACCATCTTTCAAAGTTTCCACCAACACCCAATAGCACCACCTGGGGAGCAAGCCTATAACAAACAGCCCTGTAGAGGACAATGCAAATCCAAACTGTGGTGTCCACTTTACAGATGAGACTAATTCTTAGAGAGGTGAGATAGTCTGCTCATGTCACAGAGCTGGTAAGCCGCTGTGTTGACACTTGAGCCCAAATCTGTCTGATTTGGCTCTGTGGTCCCACTCTTGAATTAGCCCAGTGATCAAAGCATCGTAGATTTGGAGGTTCACATGTAGAAAATTCAGGCACTGTTCCAAAGGACTTTTCATTCATTAGCTTATTTAATGTTCTCATGTAACCTAGGAATTTGACATTCTAACTCCACGTTATAGAGGACCAAACTAAGGTGCAAGCAATTATCAATTATCAGTATGAGATCCAGACCACGCCCCACGGTTTTACTGCCATGCTAAGCAGCAGTGTCCTGTAAAAGCTCTTTAACTTCTCTGAACCTCAGTTTCTTCCTCCTTGGTAAAATAATGACACCGTCAGTTCACCGGTACAGTCATTTTTCAAAGAATTAAATGAAATAATCTTTGCAAGGGTAAATGCTAAATAGTAAGTACTACATGATATTATTCTGAATAGTTGAGTCAAATTTCAGTTTATTGTATGATGTCAATTAACCCCTCTGAACCTGAGGGTTTTTTTATTCATAAAATAGGAATTACTATACTAACCTACCTTAGGATGTGTGAATGTTAAGTGAAAATTCATTGAAGTATTTGTAAGTGATGGTGACCTGCTTCAAGACCAGAGTTGAGAGAACTTCTCCTTGTATCAATCAGACCAGTAGATAAAATTGTCCTAGACGTCCCAGAATTATTTGGATTTCAATTGCTTTTTCCTCTCAGAATTGAGAATTTGTACCAGTATGATATCACCAGTATCCTGAGGAGGCATCTCTCAGGAATACCAGTTTGCTGCTAAGGTAGTTGAAGCATTGACAATGCTTGGGGTCACCCAGAAGGTCAGAGAAGCCCCATCAACCTTATGGGGCCACTCTTCTCAACCACTAGC
>JAJEJO010004611.1:134173-172010 GCA_020662805.1 Glaucomys volans
TATTTAACACCGTGAGATATATATGTATATAGAGACATATATACATACATATATGCTATATGTGTATATGTGTACATGTATATATATACATATTATACTTACATATATAAATATATGTATTTAAACAATACAAAATGCCATGTTTTATGGATCAATAATGATTGGATATTGGCAATCTTATATGATCAACTTTATATTTAACTTAGAGTTTCACAAAATAATTCTGAAGTTTATTTCATGCACAGCACTGTTTTCTTTTCTATAGCATTTTAAAGGGATGTTGTTCACAGCTCAATGTATTTCGTGATCCACAAATAGATCAAGCCTTGCTTAAAAAACAGCTCAGATTTAGACCACGCATAAGACAGAACTTTTGGGTCCTTGAGTATACAGCCACGATATCATGAATTTTAGAACAATTGCAAAAAAAAAAAATATATATATATATATATATACACACACACATATTCTAATATTCTAAATTAAAGTTAAATCAGATGCCCCAGGGTCAGTGACAATTCTATTTTCTCTGCTGATTCATCCTCCCATGCCAAGACCACCAGTGATACATCTATATTTGAACAAAGTTGGGTTTATTGGTACCTTTGTAGCAAGGGTGGCAGGCCAGTGTGGGAACGTACTCCATGAACTGCGGGCTTCTCAGCACGAGGGTGTTAGCAAGGGGACTGTTAAGGACTCAAGCTCTCAATGGCTGATTTGGAGGAGGGATTGAGTAACTCTGTGGTTGGGTATCTTGTTATCTAGATGGCAGGAGGAAGAGAGTGATCTAAAGTTTTAATTAGTCCAGTAATGAGGTACTAGTCACATGTGGTTATTTTAAAGGTTTGAACAATTCTTGTCATTGTGCACCGCTGTCCTCTGAAGCTGCCCTTCCTGAAGGACCTGAAGTCATAGCTTATCCCAGAGCAACAGCCCTCACAGCTGCTAAGGTGTCCCAGGTCCCAGAAATGACTCTACTGTTGAGTCCTGAGCCAACCTGGCTCAAGAACATGGCCAGCAAGTTTGGGTCATTGATGTTAGCCTGATACCACCGGTGGCCAGAGCCTTGCATCCTCACCCAGACTCACTGGCCACTGGAGTCCTCCAGGACAGAGAGTCTGGGAGACGTGCTGTTGAGCCAGAGTGGACTCAGAAAAACATGGGAACCTTCCCACCATGGCTGCTCAATAGCACCCCGCCTGAGGCAGTAGAGAATCTGACAGCCACTACAGAGGTAGGCATGATACGCTGGCTGTACCCCACTGGGCACTTCATAGGGTTTCATGGGACTTTCTTCTTAGAATATCTTCTTCAGGAACACAGGGCTATGGGAGGAAGAACTCTGCATGCATGGAGACTACCCCGCTGTTGGTATAATGGTCAATGTCAGTGAGCTCTGCCCCAGGGTCCATGATTCACAGCTTCCATCTGCAACACCATGTGTAGTGGTTTGGGATGGGGTACCCTCCATCCTTTGGCCCAGCTTCACTTTGTGCAGGTTGTTCCAGTTGCCTCCTAGCACTGCCCTCAGCGCCTTCAAGTTCAATGCCTGCTTTCAGCCTTGGAAGCCTGGGGCTCCCACATCTCTCTTCTTGCTAACCACAGTGTGCCTATAAATGAGCAAGGCACAAGGACCCGGCTGAAGGAGAGGTTTGCTTTGGCAGCTGCCCTCAGCTTCTCTATGGCCAGGGGTGCTGAAACCTGTGACCTGGAAGCCACAGGGTGGGTGGTGATTCAGCCCTCCTCAGTGAGCAGCCCCCTCCCAGGCAGCTCTCCAGGGCAAAGAATAACAAGGACATGAGCACCCAGGGAATTGAAACTGGGACATCTTCTAGGCTTTGGGTTGTTCCAAGGAGGGGTGATTGCAGGCATACAGCCCACAGGCCCTCTGAACTCAGCTCCGTGAAGAAAATCAACCCAACATTTGCATTTTATGAAGCACTTAATATTTTCATCTCTCATTTGCTCCTTGCCACAATCTGCAATCAATTTGCAAATGTAAGGCTCAAGATGGGGCCATGAACTGGCCAGGAACAAGCTCACCTCCCAGACCTGGAAATCTGGGCTCCTCTCCTCCCTGATGGGTGGCATGGGGACTGGGAGGTCACCCTTACTCTTGGTTTCCTTGTGGACCTGCAGCAGATATTTCAGAAGGGAGCTCAGGGCTGCTCTAAGAAGTGAAGATGGCAGTGCTAATGCTCCAGAGCCCAGGTGCACTGGCAGTGCGTGCCTCTCAGTGGGGCCTTCACACACCCTGCAGAGTGGGGTCTGAGGATTTCCCTCCTATTCCTTCCACCTGGAGCCCTCTGGGAACTCCTCCTTTCCCTGAGACTAACAACTGCCCTAAGCGAGCCCCAGGTCTCAGTGCTTTGTGCCATTTTAACCCCCTTACCATCTCATTTTACACATTCAGAACCCAAGACCCAGAGAAGACAGATAAAGTGCCCAAGGTTGCTGGACACCACATCTGATATCAAGCCAAAGGGCAGTTTCCATTTACTGATCTGCATTTGGTATTTCTCCTTCCTATTTCCTTATCAGGATCTTGCTTTTTATCCCTCCCAGGGCTTCAGCAGATAATGGTTCATGGAAAGGGCATATGGGGTTACTCCTGGCTCGGTCTGGTTGCAGCCTGTGTGGGAGCAGAGGTCTTTACTCCCCAGCAGGTCTGGGGAGAGGCAGCGCTGTCCAGTCGTGGGTGCTGCCCTTGACTTTTGGAGGCCTGGATTGGAATCTGGGCTCTGTTATTTCACAGCGAAGCCTCCTACTCTCATGACTTTTACCAGAGTCCCTCCTCCCTCTGGGGTACAGGAGGAGAATAATACAAATCTCTTCAAGCTGTTGGATGTCAAATGCCCTGAGATATGCCTGGCACACAGTAGGGTGTTCTCTCAGTAGAGTGGGCTGTGACTTATTCAAAGACTTGGTTTGCACTCAGATTTGTCTGAACCCCAGGCCTGGTGCTCTTTCAGTCCAAAGGCTCCTTTTGATCTCTATTTTTATTTGAAAGTAGATATTTTAATTCCTTTATTCAACAGTTTTATTGGACTATCCTAAGGTAACTTGGGATGGTTATTTGCTGGGGAGAAGGTTGTTATCTGGGAAAACAAAGGTTTTCCCCTTCTGGTGCTCCTTTGTATGGCAGGACAGGTAATCCTGCTGCTTCCCGACGTCCTGTCCAGGCCCCTAGGAAAAAGCCCCTCATGGCATTATAAACCCAAGGGTGCCCAGAAATGCATCATATTCGGTTCTATCTCTTTCCTAGCACCCGGGGTGGGTTCGTGGGCATTTCTTAGCTTTGGATCAAAGAGAAAATAAACATGCTTTGGCTGAACGTTGGCTGCACATTTGCTGACTTGGATCAGACACAGCAGGAGGAGGGCAGGGCGAGGGAAGCTGTGAGGATGTGTTGTTGCAGCCCGGGCAGCACTCGCCGAGGCCGGAGGTTAGGAGAGGTCAGTCGGTGCCCAGCACCCACATCCCCCCATTGTTCTGAGGCAGTGTAAGGAACACACAGGCAGGACAGCCTGCAGAATCAGAAGCCGTGGTCCCCAACCACCTTGGAGAAGTGTGACTTCCTCTCAAGAAGGCACAGAGGACCTTTTAGCTATTAACTTTTAAACATTACAGCAAGTGCCTGCTGTGGAAAACTAGAAGGGAGTTGGCCAAATCGGGCTGTGTGCATGTGCGCATGTACCACGGTGAATTCCACCTCTGTGTGCACCTATCAAGTGCCAGTTTATAACCATGACAAATGGACAGGGAAAGCCAGTGGAGTAGAGGAGAGGGAACAGGGGTGGGAGAAGAGGGGGTGGTACTGGGGACAGAAATGGAGCCAATTATATTTCATGCATGTGTGATTATGTCAAAATGAACCCCACTATTGCTTATAGCTATAACGCAATGAAAACACTTTAAAAAGAGTAAAGAGTTTATATAAAGTGAAAAAGCCAGCTATGCTCCTCAGAGATAAACTCTGTGAGCAGGTGGGTATATTTCCTTCCAGATGCTTCCATGGGTGTATGGACACTTGTGCACACACTGCTTGGCAAAAATGATACCAGGCCCTGCGAGCTTTTACCCACACTGAAACCAGAGATTCCCAGAGAAAGGAAGTGATGAGCACAAAAATCCCAGAAAGATGGACTGTAGCAAGGGCCTGAGTCCCTGTGTCCTGCACCCTGCCTCGCTCACTAGGGCTGTGCTCATTCGAACGGACCACTCTGGGGGACACAAGCACAATTATTCTGGCAGACAGATAGGGGAAAGAGTTGCGGGCTCAACAGTCACAACTAACAAAGTGCCAAGGGTCTTCCTAAGGTTACCGGCTAGATATTTGCCCTGCCCGTAGGGGCCTCACTTCCCACTCTGCAGGTCTCTCCATGCCTGCTTGGGAAGGAAGAGGTGAATGATGGAATGAGGATTCAAAGTGGTCTTTAAAAAAAATAATTTAGCCTTCATTTTTTCTGTATTTTTTCTTGGTGTGTTATAGTTGTACATCACTGTGGGATTTGTTGGTACTTATTCCTACATGCACACAATCTAACAATACAAAGGGATCTTAAATCATACTCAGAGGAAGGAACTCTTTCAGTAGGAGCACCATGTTATTAATTGCAGCATTATCTGTTTATATGTTTTAAAAATCAGGCCTCCATAAAAGGGGAAGAGGCAATTTTAATGAAAAGGGAAGAAGTAGTGAGGTAGAGTTTGGGAGAGTTCATCGGAACTGGGTTTGGGACATAATTCTGCATTTAGTGGCTCTGTGACCTTGGACAAAAGTTTTCATCTACTTGACCTTTTCATTTGTAGGTACCTATGAATGTGAGGAGGAGAAGAGCAATTTAACTGGGATTAATTTAATCAGGATTATACCAATTAAAGCTCAGTTAGGCTAAGGATTTTGAGGGATTTTTAGTCTAGTAAACAAATAGTTCAGTGTCAAAGGCAACCCCTCCCAGCTTCTCAGGAGGTTGAGGAAGGAGAATCTGCAAGTGAGAGGCCAGCCTTAGTAATTTAGTGACAGCCTGTCACAAAATTAAAATTAAAAAAAAAAAAAAACAGAGGGAGGGGAAAGGTGCTCTGGGGATATAGCTCAGGGGTAGAGTGCTTGCCTAGCATGCTTGAGGCCCTGAGTTCAAGTCCAATGCTGAAGAAGAAAAAAAAATACTCCCTTGATCCTGAATCCAAGAGGATATCTTATAGAGTTTGTCAGTTAACTTCTAAATAACTCCTATTCCCTCTGTGTGCACTCCACCCCGATGTGTCATCTGACCAAGGAACCTACAAGCTTAAAGAAACTACTATGGTTGAAACAATTAAGTGGTTCTTTAAAAACAGCTATGTTCTCAACACAAAGAAATGACTTATGTCTGAGGTGACAGATATGCCAACTACCCTTATCTGATTATTACACATTGTGTCCATATATAGAAATGTCACACAATAACCCCATAAATAGTTACAATTACTATGTGTGGATTAAAAAATGAAAGCATATTAAGGACTTACCAGGTCCCTTGCTCTTCCATCTAAAGCCACCTGGGAGTCCCTGCTTCCTGCAGTCTCTGCCTTTTTTTACGATACTTCTCCTTAAGGATTCATCTGGGTCTGCCTCACTTGATAATGGGCATATATATTCTCTGTACCTTGGTTTTGAGAAGACCCAGAACCAAAATGAGGAAAGCTGGGAAGGAGAGACAGAAACCAAACTCTTGTCATGGTGTGGATATGAAGGAGGTGCCCTTGAAAGCTATTGTGTAAGAAATATAGAGGTGAAATAATTGGGTTGTGAGAGCCTTAACCTAACCAGTGCCTTAATCTAGCGGTAAAATAATTGACTAAAACAGCCCTGATATGCATCACCAAATTAGTCTGTGTCCTCAAAATGCATAACGGATAGCATCTCATCTTCCCTGGAAGATTGCTGCCACCTTCCAAGTGTCTGCACCTCCTGAAAGACTACTGGGATTTTGGCAGCCCCAGGAAAAAAAATTTGCAATGGCTTATTTTGCTTATGGCATGGACTTCCAGTTAAGCCTGTTAAAAATAGAGTTTCTTGAGTTTCATTGAATTAGAGCTTTCGAACATGAGTTCTAGGAACCCAACTGCCTACAACCCACAGAACTTCTGTCACATCCACATGACATTATTACTCCATTGTCTTCATGTGAAACAGAATTCTCCAGACTGAAGGAATCTCTGAAACGAAAGGGTTTAGTGAGCCATTACAGATGCTAGCAAGGAAAGGTCCTAATCCCAGCCACTCAGGAGGCTGAAGCAGGAGGATTGTAAGTTCAGGAGGCTGAAGTAGGAGGATTGCAAGTTCAGGGCCAGCCTGGGCAACTTAGTGGGACCCTAAGCAACTTCACAAGACCCTGTCTCAAAAAACAAAGGACTGGGAATGTGGCTTTGTGGTATAGTGCCCCTGAGTTCAATCCCCAGTAATATGCACGAGGGAACACACACACACACACACACACACACACACACACACGGACCAGGTCCAGGGATGAGCTCGGCACATGTAGTGGCGAGGCTGGATGGCAGTTGGAAATAAGTCCACTAGACCTAAGAACTCAGAGCATCTTCATTACAAAAATCTGGGGAACAAAAATAGGAATTATTTACATTGAACCTGCATTGGTTATTCAAAAGAAAGGCGGGTTAAGGAAAAATGAAGAAAGTTTTAGGATGGGAGGATGATGTACAGGAAGAAGTCCTGATGCTTCTGTTTTCATTGGGGTTAATGGTCAAGAAAGGCGTCACCGACAAAGTGGTACCTGGGGTCGGCCGCTGGAAGATTGAGTCATGGTTTCAACATATTTAGGATCATGAAACAGATTTTGTTAGTTTCCTCCTGTGGCTGGTAACTTTCCATATCTATTCTCCCCTCCACATTCTGGCTTTTGTAATTAAATGTGGAACATCTTAGATTTCTTTTTTAATGAAGCAGAACTTTACTATTCCAAGAGAATCTTTGTAAACAAATGGCTTGATTTTCATCATAGACACTTCCAAAATATCCATCAACACTTCAATGAAAAGCCCCCACAGACAGTTTATGCCCCAAGATTGTGTGAATTCCTTGATTTACCTTGCTTCACCTTGCTTCTTCCACCAGCCTTAGGCTGTTGTGTTGTGGTCTTTACACAATCTACATCAAGACCTTCCCTCTCTCCATTGAGGAAACTGCCTTAAGTCCAAATTTCCATTTCCATAAATTCTAACCTGACCCTCTGAGACACTGCCACTTGCCTGCTGAGATGATGTTCTATTGTCTCATTAACAATTTGCCTTGGTGATAGTTCAGGAAATGGCACATGATAGTCCCTGGGAAATTCTCTGGCACAGTTAGGTTTGGATAAAACTAGGTTCAAATTGCTGAGCCTAATGCTCAAGGTCAAGCCAATTGTAATAAACCATATCCACCACCTCTTCTCTTGTATTTTATCAGTTTTGTGCTTTCATTCATGTTTGAGGCTCTGCTCATTCTTCTACATCTCAGATCTTTTTGTTACCTATTGCATCTGGTCGCCAGGATAGCCCTTAGTGAACCACCCATCCAGGACTAATTTTCTTGAGAAGACCAGACCCACAGCTGTCCCTGGACCTAAGAAGACCTGGAAGCTCACCCTTCTGGGAACCTGAGCTATTTAGTTACTCTGCTGGAGAGGGGAGAGATCACAAGACTGGAGAAGAAGAAGAGCCCAGCTCTGCCCTCATCTTGCCTTGCCTCAGCCTTCATGTTTACCTCATATAAGTCAAGACTACAATGTAAGCAAGTAATTTTGGACATTCAGACCCAGATCATAAATGGAAACCAACTGAGTCCATTCCAACTATAGAATACTGAGGTATAAAGGACTGTTGCTGAAGACTGCCAAAATTTGCTGGTTTGTTTTTTTGGTACTAAGGATTGAACTCAGGGTCTCGCACATGCTAGCCATGTGCTCTACCGGTGAGTTTCACAACCAGCCCTAAGACCACCAAATTGTTGGATGGTTTGCAATGCGGCAATAGATTACCAAATGTCCACTTTCAACGCCTCCCTGAAGAACTACTTAGGAAGCTTGAGACACTATCCCTCTACCGTCCCTTCACAGCTGGAGGTGGGCACCACTTAGTTCCCTGCTGAAGTCAAACAGAGACACTCAACTTCCTTCCTGGAACCCCCCATTGGCCTTGCCCTCAAAAGCATTCCTTCAACTCAATGTTTATGGTCAATGAGCCTTTTTAGGAGGGACTGGAAATTTACATATTTCTTCTCATTAAGGATCAGAAGAGTTTGTGATGTAGTTACCTAAAGCAAATCAATTGGGCTGCCTGCAGAGAGAAATGCTGACCACGTGGAAAGGGGATCACAGCTTTTAATCATTACAGCTACTCCAGTTAGGGTTGAAACTATTGCAAGTGGAAACAGGTAACTATTGAGAAAATGTGGAGGTCGGACCACAGGATAAAAAAGTGAAGGAGACTCCACTTAACCTTCTTGGTTTATGGTGCAGCTTTTTGACTAAATTGTTACTCAACCTCATTCCTTCTGCCTATTTTGAAAAACCAGCGACCACAAGGTAAAAGCCTCCCCTGGTGGTGAGCAGTTGATTTTATTCTGGAGACTGGGAGCTCCACACTGCATCCACCTCAATGACCGGCAGAGGGCAGTGTAGACACAAGAGTTGCCTCCCTGAGATGCTTCTTCCTCCAGAGAGTTTTAAGCAGGAGACAGGGACATGGCTTTCCCAGCTGTTTTGGAGACGGAATGACTCTTTTTGGTTCTAACAAATGCACATGGAGCAAGTCTCCTCTTTCCTGATCAGAGTTTTCCTGTCTGGTACATCTGATGCATCTGCAAGTGGTGGGATCCCTGTGTCTCTTAGCTTCTGCCTGCACCAGCTGCATGCACTTGCTTACCATGCAACCTGGTGCTCTATACCTGAGGCTAAGGGATAGGGAAGGAGCGGAGAAACCAGTGCACTCATTTCTTAGGCGAAGTCCCTGTGAAGAGCAATCTGACTACCTGTGCAAAAGCGATGACTTTGTTTACACTCTCCTAATTTAACCTAGTGTTTTCAGGTCTGGGGCTCATTCCAAAGGTATGATTCAAAGGGAAGAAGAATTTTCATTCAAAACATTTAGAGTTGCAGGAAGTGTGGCACACTGCTCATGAATCTCCCTGCAAGAGAGAAACTGCTGTGAGGAGTGAAGTTAGTTGACAGCCTCCAGCTGCTGCCCACGTGGGATCTCCCCAAGCTGCTTCTAGAACACTGGAAGGAGCCTCTCTTAGAAAGAGCTCTGGGGCTGGGGTTGTGGCTCAGTGGTAGAGCACTCGCCTAGCATACATGAGGTCCTGGGTTCGATCCTCAGCACCACATAAAAATAAAAAATAAAGGTAAAGAGCTCTCGGCTAAAGCTTGGAGGATGAACAGAACTTGCTCAGACACAGGGTGCATAGGTCAAAGAGTTCTGACAGCAGCGCCAGGAAGAGCCAGTCTGGATGCGGAGTTCACTTCTCTACCTTAACTACCAAGGGTCATGCTTTCATGGGATCCACAAATGGCCTCCAAATGTTCCTGCACCCTGAATCTGCAAATGTTGTCAAGTCAAACACCTCTTGTAAATCCCCTGGATTCTTAGAATAAGCTTGGTAAGAGTCAGCATAATGAACAAGGCCATCTGTCATCTCCTGGATGGGTTGATAAAGAGAAAAAAGAAAAGACAGACTTTGAACACTGGAGAATCTAGGCCAACAGAAGGCTTGTCAACACGGCTTTGGCATCAGTATCTCAGGTTCCAGTTGGAGAATGGTCATTCCTGCTTGCTTTTGTGTCCAGATGAGGATGATTAAAACTAGGCCACCTGTCCACCAGCACCTAACACTTCAGTGGGTTCCTTTGGTCGACATGAAAAATGGCACTCCTTATAGAAGCCCAAAGGATGGGGACAGGGCAGTGGAGCATTCTGGAAATAAGTCCACAGACTCTGGAGGCTGCCAGTACTGGATTCTATGTACAGCATATTCACCAGGTGGTGTCTGCTTGAACAGCTTGAGTTACAGGGAAATCACTGTCTTTGAACACAACCCAATTCTGCTGGCAGAAATCAGTCTCCATGATGACTTCATGTTCCAATATCAGATTTGGAGACTCAGAAAAATTCTACCTCTAATTTTCATCTCATCAAACTTCCAGTGGTTGAAGAATAATCACTATTATGTAACAATAATAATTATTATTTATCCAGTCCCTACTATATATGAACTACGGCTAGACTTTTAAGATATTATCTAATTTGTAACTTCTTGGTGGGAAAGGTCTTGGTTTTCCCATTTTAGAGTCGATGACACTGAGGCTTAGAGGAAACGAGGAACTTGTTCATGGGACTGTGGTCACATCTGGATTTGTGCAACTTCACACCTTGTACACTCTACGCTGTCGTGTTCCATGTCTAGGATGATGAAAGCTGGAGAAAAGCAGTGTGGAGAGGAGAGATCAGTGAAAGGAAAGCACGCATTCTAGGGTGTTTTAGTTTTTGAAAAAAGTGGGAGGTTGAAAGAATTTGTGTTATTTTTGTAGTTGAACTTGACTTCCTTTGGGTCTGCGATGAGGAAGCCATGGATTTAGGAGGTGGGTGGAGGAAGGGGAGAAATGGGGATCCTGGGCCCCTGGCTCTTCTGTAGATAGCATGATTGTTACATGTCAATGCTCCGGGGCTGAATCCAGCTTTGCCACTTGTCAGCCATGAGCCAGCTGACAACTTACCTTACTTACCTTGGCCTCAGTGCCCTGCTTTATAAAATGGGGTACATAATGTCACTTGCTGTTGTGAGCATCAAAGAAGGAAATACACTGAAAATGATATTTTGCACATGGTAAATCCACTATAATGTCAGCTATGATTATTGCAACCTCCCCGAGGTAGTGTCAGAGTCAAGTGGGATTCAGAACGGAAGTGCAAGGCTTTTGTGGGGGCAGGGAATAGACATACAGATCTACTGCACGAAGTGTTGATCATTCCAGCTGCTCTATTCTGGCATTTTAAAACTCCCTAAAGCATGGTAAAATACACACAACGTAGAATTTATTATCTTTTTTTTTTTTTTTTTTTGGTACTGGGGATTGAACCCAAGGCACTCCACCACTGAGCCACATCCCCCAGCCCTATTTTGTATTTTATTTAGAGACAGGGTCTCACTGAGTTGCTTAGGGCCTTGCTAAGTTGCTGAGGCTGGCTTTGAACTCGCAATCCTCCTGCCTCAGCCTCCCAAGTGCTGGGATTACAGGTGTGTGCCACCGCACCCAGCCGAATTTATCATCTTAACCAATTTTAAGTGTACAGTGTTGTTACGCACATTCACACCCTTGTGCAAACAATCTCCAGAACACTTCTCATCTTGCAGAACTGAAAGTCTATACCCCTTTGTAACAACAATTCCCCCTTCCCTGACCCTGCAACCACCAATATACTTTCCCTCTCTGTAAATTTGATGAGTCTAAATACCTCAAAAAGTGGAATTGTGCAGTTTTTGCCTTTCTGTGCATGGCTTGTTTCAGTTAGCATAACGTCCTCAAGGTTCATTCAAATTGTAGCATATGTCAGAGTTTCTGCCATGCCCACTGCTATTCCCCTCCCTGCTTGACACCGTTCCACTGGGAATAATGAAGATTCTTGCACGGTTGAATCTTCTGGGAAATGTGGACATGGCATGCTCCTTCCTGTTTTTGTGTTATTTCTTACTGTTAATGGTGTAATATTTGGATGTCTACATTTACAAATTTCCAAGGAAAATTAAACATTTTATGAATTAGAACATAAAATCAAGATGGTTTTCCCCTTAACTAGTTTCATATGTAATAAGACTTTAAGTAATAAGGAATCTTATAAAAAATTCAGCAAGAGCTACTGTTTACCCATAGGGAAACGGTTACCGCTCCTAATTGGCCTGAAGCAGCTCAGTTAATCGATGATCCAGAGAAAGCTCAGAAAGAAACTCCCTATTGTTCCTGCTGTTCCCACGGAACAAGGGCTTTTGTGATGTCACATGTCCCTGTGTGTGGTTAAACTGCCTGACACCTGTTTATTATTAACCTAGTTATTAACCACATAGTGTAGCTTATATGTTGTTCATAGAAATGACTTCTGCGCATCATGTTTCCAGTAATATAGAAAGTAGAACTAGTTAAAGATTATATAGAACATTAATTAAAAATATTATGAAGAGCTGATAATATTTAATCTACTAATATGTCTTGCCTTTGCCTTGTAACTTACGTCTATTTCCTTTGTGTGGCCTCAAGACATTGTATTCAAGCTAGAAGTTAACATATAAAATGGTGTGTGGAAAAAATAAAGTTAGAACTTAGCATCAGATCCTGAGTCTGTGTTGCTTTGTTCTCCACCTCGCCAACGCCATCCCTCTCACCAGAGGACCCTGCAACCCCTGCTAGGGCTGGACACGGGCAAATTTCCTTCAAGTTTAAGGGTGAATAACCCCCATCCCTGCTCTTCATATACATAGTTTGTTTAGACATCCATCCACTGATGGCCAGGTTCACCGTTTGGCTATTGTGAATAACGTTGCCATGAACCTGGGAGCAGGAACACGTGTTTGAGACCTTACTTCCAATTCTTTGGGGCATATACCTCAAAGTGGAATTGCTGGGTCATATGGAAGTTCTCTTCTTTTATGGGGAGTACCAGGAATTGAACTCAGGGGCACTCAGCCACTGAGTCACATCCCCAGCCCTATTTTGTATTTTACTTAGAGACAGGATCTCACTGAGTTGCTTAGTGCCTCACTTTTGCTGAGGTTGGCTTTAAACTCACAATCCTGCCTCAGCCTCCTAAGATGCTGATATTACAGGCATACGCCACCGTGCCCAACTAGTTCTCTTTTTAGTTTTTAGTTTTTTGGCGGGGGGCAACCTCCACATTGTTTCCCAGAATGTCTACAACATTCTGCACAGTGCCCAGGATTCCAGTTCCCCTACGTTCTCACCTAGACCTGCTATTTTGTTTTCCTGATAGCAACCACCCTGAAGACTGTGGGATAGTATCTCATTATGGCTTGGACTTGCATTTCCCCAATGATCAGTGATATTGAGCTTCTTCACCTGTTACTTCTGGCTGTTTGTATAACTTTTTTTGAGAAATGCCTATTTAAGTCCTTCGCCCTTTTCTAATCTAGCTGTTCAATTTTTTTGTTGTTCAGTAATTGGGGTTATTTACATATTCTGAATATTAACCCATTATCAGATATGTGATCTGCAAATGTTTTCTCCCATTTAAAAAAATTTCATACGATATTTTTAATTGGTTCCTTCTGGTTATACATACCATTAGGATTCATTTTGACATAACTATATAAGCATGGAATGTAAGTCATTCTAATTCAGTCCCCAGTACTTCCCCTTTCCCTCCCTCCTTCCCTCCCCTGTTCCCCTCCCTCTATTCTACTGAGCTTTCTGCTCTTAGCTTAGAGTTTTTTTTTTAAATTTTTTTTTTTATAGTGAGTGTCTTGTGGATGGATATGATGGTGGGATTCACTGTGGTTTGTTCATATATGTGCATGAGAGTGAGGTCAGGCTCATTCCCATCCCTCCTCCTTCCCCCGCAATCTCCACTGATCTTTCTTCTGTTTTGATGGAATCCTCCCCATCTTTTCTTTTCTTTTTTTTCTCTTATTTTGAGCTAACTTCCACATATCACAGCTATTTTCTCCCACTTGGGGGCTGCCTTTCCACTCTAGCTTGTATCTGTTAAGGCATAGAACTTTAAAATTTTGTTCTAGTTCCTCTTCTCTCTCTTTTCAAAAATTGCTTATGCTTTTAGTGTCACATTCAAGAAATCATCACTAAATCCAATGCCATAAGCTGAATCCTGTGCTTTTATCCTCAAGCCCAGGGGACAGGTTTGCTCAGTCAAAAGAAATGACAGACTTCAGAGTACACTGGATTATTTAAGCTTCCTAGCAATAGTCAATCCATGGATAATGAAATAGAGACCCAAGGAACCTGAGTGAAGCACTCAATATTGGGATTATTAACCAGTGGTGTGTATGAGCTCAAATATTTAAAGATACTAATAGTGTAGACAATTTTTAGAGCCTCATATTTGCAAATTAAGAATCTAAAGGGATTCAGAAATACAGAACTATGCTGCACATGCACATTCAGCGTAGCTGCAGATTACGATCCAAGCAGACTTGACTTCTGGATCTTTCCCAGGATGGCAGTACTTGAAAGTGGGGGGTACGTGGGGGATGGCCATGAGCCACACTGCTAGAACCTTAACCAGGAAGAGACCTGGAAAAGGGAGACACTTTGGGCAACGGGTGTTTAAAGAAATAGAAATAGAGAGAGTGATGTATGGCCATAGACTGTGGGACAATAGATTGCCCCTAAATATTGATGTACCTCCTGGTGGCTTCCCTTGTACAAGGCAGGCATGGACCCACTTCCTGCCACCAGATAGGATCTTGTCCACTTAGGTGGCAGAGCAAATACACTTAAAAAGAAGAGAATTCTATTTCAATAGACTCCTCAAAGAAGCTTTCACTTGGGTGTTAGGTGTCTTGAAAGTGTCTTGAAAAAAAATGTCAAATACAAAGTTCACTTGGGCAGGTTGGCCAACTGTTGGGAGTTCAGCTTCTGGTCTATCTCTTTGGAGGGACAGGAATGGTGGGGGATCCCTGGTTTGTGATCATAACATAGGGAGTCAACTTATTTATCTTTTGACTTGCCTTTCCTCAGGCTTCAGTCTCCGGGCACAGGACCTGAAAGTTCAAAATCCTGTGAACAAGGTGGTGCACATAAATCTTTGAGCCCTTCAAAACCACCATGTAGATGCAAGAGGAGAGAAGGTGGCTCAGCAGAACCTTACCCCAGAGCTTCCTTCTCTGACCCTGCCAGCATGCAGGAGGCTGCCCTGGCGTGTGGAAAACAGGCTAGAATAGGAGTAGAGCCTCGTGCCTCCCTGTGGGCCATGCTCCAGGTGAACCCGTCAGGCCGACCAGAGGGGAGGTGAGCCTCAGGTGGTTCCCATCGGGGTCAGGCTTGGAGTAAGGAGCTCCACCTGGGTTGTCCCTGGTGGGCCACATTGCCATTTGTCTCCTCTTGCCTGAAATTCAGCCACTGGACAGGCACGGGCAACGTGAGCTGTCAGCCACCGTGCTGCTCGCTGCTCTCTCCTGACACGCCCTGTGCTGAACATATGGTCAAAAATGCTGGGAGCAGGGGCCGGGGAGTGTGTGTTTATAATTTTCCATAGTTTTACAGATGAGCTATTTAAAATTCGTCTGGGAAGTTTAGTATAGATAGTGGGGTGTAAGGTAGAATCTCTCTCTCCCTCTCTCAAAAATTTCTGTAATGTTCTACAAGGAAATCTCTCTCAACTCTTGACACCTCTTTACATTCATGTTGTGCCAACCTTTGTAGCGATCAGCAACAGAAAGGGCTAAAAAAGAATCAGCAATCAAGAGAACACAAGCGAATAGTTATGCAAGGTAGGTCAGTTTAAAACTAGAAACTGATGCAAAATACAGAAAAAAAATTGAACAGATGATATCTAAAGTTGGAGTTGTACACATCCAAAAATAAAGGAGGAAGAAAATAATTTTTCATGAGAACAGAGTTTTTAAAAAATGGTGATGAGAGTGCCAGGCACGGTGGTGCACACCTGTAATCCCAGAGACGTGGGAGGCAGACGCACCAGGATTCCAGGTTCAAGGCCAGCCTCAACAACTTAGCAAGACCCTGTTTCAAAAGAAAAATTGACAAGGGCTTGAGGTGTGGCTCAGAGGTAAAGTGTCTCTGAGTTTAATTCCCAGTACAAAAAAAGTCAATGATAGTAAAATTGTTTGAAAAAAACCCTGAAACCAGGAAAATAGTATGTATAAAAATAATCTTAATTATGTAAAACTTTAAGTAGTTTTATATGAGTTACTATCTAAGCTCTCTGACAGAAGGAACAATGACATTTCTATAGAATATATATTTAAACCGAGGCCCAAAAGCTGATGCAATTTTTTCAGGGTCAGTTGGTGAGTGGCAGGGGTGGGATTCTGACCCAAGAAGTGTGACTCCAAAGCCTACATTCGAAACTGAATAATGATCCAAAAAAATATGAGGGAGGTATTGTGTCAGGGGTACCCAAGAACACTCTCAGATGGATGATTCTCTATAAGAAATTGAAGGGAAGGGAAGGGAAGGGAAGGGAAGAGAAAAGAAAAGAGAAGAAAAGAGAAGAGAAGAAAAGAAAAGAAAAGAAAAGAAAAGAAAAGAAAAGAAAAGAAAAGAAAAGAAAAGAAAAAAGAAAAGAACGAGAGAAAGTGAAAGCACTTATTGGTCAGAGATCTTCATGTCGTTTTCTGATGAATTCCCCAGAAAAGGGTTTCCTGTGGAGACCACAGGCTGTCTTTCTTCTGGAAGCAGGGCTTGGCAGAGAGCTGTGAACCACTCTCTTGTTGGCCTGGTTCTTCATCTTCATCTTGTGCTCTGAGGATGTGCTTTTCTCTGCAGGGGGCCCAGGGAAGAGCCCAGAACAACTACAGTCATCCCAGCAGCATCTACAGAGCAAGTCCCACAGTCTGAACAGTGAGCCTGCCCATGCTTTTACAGCAGAAGAATCTCAGCATTTCTGGAGCAAATCACTCCAGAGGGCATGAGCCAACTGCAGAGTCAGCCAGCTGAGGAAGTGTTTGGGTAATTAGGAGAAAATGGAGTAAGGAGCAGGTTGAGAACTAGACCCTCCAGTGGAGGAAAGTTGACAGCAGAGTCCAGCCCTCAGGCAGGTGTAGATGACAGTCAGTGGATGAGGATGCCAGGGTGTAAGAGTCTAGCCAGAGGAGGGTGTACCCAAGTCCTCACCCCACCCTCAGCCTCTCATCAGATCATTCATCAGACTCGCAGATCTGTCTCAATGACATGTTGTTATTGCATGAAGCAATGGACCAGGAGCAAAGGAGCCCCATATGATCACATTTATTTAATTTGAGATTGAATTTTTAAAACAAATGGAGACTTATATCTGAAGAACATTTGAAGAATAAAGAAACATTTGATGGACAGAGAGCAGAGATTTAATTTAAGATAATGAAGGCTTTGGGGCTGGGGATATAACTCAGTGGTGGAGCACTTGCCTAGTATGTGCAAGGTCCTGGGTTCATTTTTCAGCACAGAAGGAAGAGAAAGAGAGAGAGAGAGAGAGAGAGAGAGAGAGAGAGAGAGAGAGAGAGATAGATAATATAAATAAATGAATAATGGATGCTTTAAAAGAAGTTTAACACATATTGGTGCAACAACTCTGGAAAGCAGTATGGAGATTCCTTAAAAATAGGAATGGAACCACCATTTGATACAACTATCCCCCTCCTCAGTTTATACCCAAGGGACTTAAAATCAGCATACTACAGTGACGCAGCCACACCAATGTTTACAGCAGCTCAATTCACAATAGTTAAGCTATGGAATCAAACTAGACGCCCTTCAACAAATGAATGGATAAAGAAATTGTGGCATATATACACAATGAAGTATAACTCAGCCATAAAGAAGAATGACTATATGACATTTGCAAATAGATAGACCCAGAGGCTCTCATCCTAAGGGAAACAAGCCAGTCCCCCCCAAAATCAAAGGTTGAATGTTTTCACTGATATGTGGAAGCTAACCTGCAGTCAGGGTGGTGGGTGGGTGAGAATAGATATTCAGTAGATTAGACAAAGGGGAATGAAAGGAAGGGAAGGGGGAAGAAATAGAATCTGTAACTTTCAAATTGCTTTGAAGACAAAAATTCTAGAGAGAGATTGTACTGGGGTCTTTTTCTCTTCACTTCCTGCTATAGCTAAGTTTTTCCTTCCTGAGACTTCTCTACATAATTAAAAGTGGTCATGAGTAGCTTACCGAGCCCCTCTCCACCTGAAGCATTGCTTTTAAACTTAATGGGGTCTTTGGTAGTCTGGGGAAGCCCCTGGATGTCTTTTCAAGATCACGAATCATGAATTATCAAATAAATAAAATAAAACACACAGATTATGGAGAAAACAAAATTACACTGAATTACAGTTATCCAAATTAAATATGGTGATTAATTAAATAAGATGTAGCTGCAAAGTCTAATAATGAATATAAACGCTCCTTACATAATTATCAATTTTGTAATAATTTTCAGTACCATAGGAGTGAATAATATTTCAGTTACTATCAGCAACTAGGAAATAATCTCATCACCATTCATGAAAGTCAGAGGTAATGTAAATTTGGGGTAATGTAAATTATATTCATAATTGAAGGAAATGCTAAATTATGGGCAGAAGTTAATGAACATAAAGATGC
Organism: Glaucomys volans; assembly: GCA_020662805.1. Classification (NCBI taxonomy): domain Eukaryota; kingdom Metazoa; phylum Chordata; class Mammalia; order Rodentia; family Sciuridae; genus Glaucomys; species Glaucomys volans. The sequence continues at coordinate 152,506 of JAJEJO010004611.1, forward strand.
AATTTTTTCCTTCAGTTTCAGAGATTCCCTGAATTTAAATGAAACCCTGGGAAGTCTGTGAACCCAGATCAAAAGTCTCTAACTAAAAAGCCTCATTTCTCCCTAGCAAAATTTCTTTTCAACAAAACATGACTCCTAAAACCGGCCTCCTCAGGGCTATCCACTCCTTCCAGTATGGTAGAGGAGGTCCAATTCTCTACCCTCTCCTCAACAGTAAATCCCCCAAATGTATTCATCCTTTATCAGTCTAAAAGAAAGGAGGGATAAAGACAATTCTATTACAGTTTTATTTTGCCTTTCCATAATTCTCATTCTGATTCCTTTGTTTCCAACTTTTTTTTATCACAGAAAAACTTCATTACAACATGTATTAATAAAGATCTTACATTCCACAGATATTGTTTTTTTTTTAATGTGCAAAATACATTTTCATACAAACTGTTAAAAAAAAACCCAGGAAACAAAAAAAAAGTACATATTCCTTTAATTTGATGCATTTGTTCCCTTATTAAATATTCATTTGCTCAGTGCTTACCACGTACTCTTGCCTGCATGCATAACAGGCAAAACTCTCCCAAGGCTTCTGCCCAGAAAGTGACACACGTTACTCCTGAATGCATTTCATAGGCCAAAGCGAGTCGCACAGCCAATCCCAGCTTCTAAAGAAACAGGAAAGTGCAGTCTTATCATAGCAGAGAAAGAGAACTGGAACCATCTGTTGGCAATGTCTGGAACCTACTAAAGTCTGTCCTTTAATCCCTGAATATTGAACTCCATCTTGCCTGCCTAAGGACACACAAAACTCCACCCCAGGGGTGACAACCTGAAAGTCTCACCTAGTTGCTATCCAGCCCTAACATGCCAGATTTGCTGTCCCCTCCCCATCCCCACCCTCCAGTCAGAACACGTGGTATTTGCACGATGGGAATGGTGATCCCAAGCTAAATTTTCATGCATCTCCATACATTTCCACTCCCCAACTGACTCATGATCAAAAACCTCATCTTTAGCTCCTTTGTGTCTGTCCTTGGCTGGAGACGCCTGTGGTACAGGAGCTCATCTTTAAGGAAGGACGGTTTGCTTTCTGGCAGTGCCCCCTTTGAGACCTCTTCCTGGGACAGGATGTCACTTCAGATGTCATTGGTTTTCAGAATTTACTTGTAATAAATGATAGGCAAAATCTATTAGGATCTATGTAATAGGTGAAGGTCACTCGATGCTTCAACAACTTAAGCTGCAAGGTGTTGGGTGTCTTTCAGCATTATGTTCCCCGGGATCCTGTCTACCAGCCATGGCTACCTCTGCTGCCCTGCTGCTAACCAGTTCTCAACATCCAGTGAGGGGCTGCCTTGGTATTTGCAAGCGCTCTTACCCTGAATGTGAAGGGCTTTCTACAAAGCCTGGTTTAGAATACACTGTGATTGTATGAATTTTAAAGTGACCCTCTTTTTCTACCTAAGATGTGGCCAAAGAGAATAGCAAAAAAGGAAAAAGAGCAGTGGATGTCAAGGTCACTTCTAAGTCAGGGTCACATCAAGTACATATTCCTCACCCCCAGAGTGGGAGGCCAGTGCCATGTCTGCCCCAGGTAGAACCATAGCTTCCCATCTGTGATTTCCCCTTCCTAATTAGAAGTTTTTAATATGGTTATTTTGTTCTGCTATAATACACTAGGTTTGTGAGGACAAATAACTTTTTTTTTTCCACTTCATGGGAAGGCCAAGGGAAGCCATATCAAGACTTTTCAAAGTATCCAAGATCAGAGAGACTAATTAGTCATGAGAGACTAATCAGAACCAATGCATATAAATTTGTCTACATAAAGATATAAAATATAATTATATACAGTTTAAATATATATGTGTGTATATATGTGTATGTATGTACGTATGTATGTATGCTTTTTTTTTTTTAAGTAATTGGCTTACATAATTGGAAGGTTGGCGAGTCTGGCATGCTGAGATCAGCCAGGAGGCTATAGAAGGCTATAGAAACTCAGAAATTAAAGATACAATTTTGAAGCAGAACCTCTTATTTTCTAGAAAACCTCTTTTTTTTTTTTTTTTTTTTAACGGCTTCAAGGTCATTAGTTGATTGAATGAGGCCCCCAACCACATTATCCAGGGATGTGGTAACATCTCCAGCGAGTAACAGCATCTATCCCGCCCTCTCACAGCACCACCTGGATCCGTCTGACCAAGGGACGGTCACGATAGCCTTGCCAAACCGGCAGAAAGCTCCTCCTCATCGCAGACAGCAACTGGGCCAGACTTTCAGGTTGCCACCCCTGGGCTGGGGTCCTGTGCGGTCCTCACGCAGGCGAGAGTGGGGATCAATGTGTGATGACCCGACGGCAGACGTAAGTGGACTCCCAGGTTCCTAACTGCTCTCTTTCTCTGCTATGAGGGGATTGCACTGTCCTGCCTCCTTCGAAGTTGGGTGTGGCTGTGCGACTCCCGCGGCCCACGAGGCACCTTCAGGAGGAATGTGTGCCACTGTCGGTGCAGGCCTGCAGGATCCGTGTGGGACTCCCCGGGCTTTGGGCTTCCCTTTGCTGTGGGTCCAGCTGCATTTGGAACACACCCAGAACGGGGAGACTTGGAATAGAGTCTCCATTTAAACCTCAGAGGTCATTAAGTGAGAGATCCTGTTTATATCATTTTAAGACAATAGGATTTGGTGTTGTCACAGCATGACCCAGAGGGTCCTGATGAATACACTCCCCGTGAAGACTTCTAGGGCCTCCTCAGCTTTCGGAGGCTAAGGTCGCTTACAGCCCTTACATGATATGCCCCTGGTCAGCTGCCAGCCTCCCCTCTCACTACCCTCTTCGCCACAGGTGTGCTCCAAGATATTCAGTACTCTGTTCTTATTTCATATCCCCAACTTCCTTTTGCCCCAGGCCAAAAAGAATACTTCCTATTCTCTTAGCTTTCAGCATCCTCTCCCTGTATCTTTCTCTATGCGACTTCAGGACTTTAGTGCAATTCCATGCATTTTCTGGCAAATGACATGATTTTGTTCTTTTTTTATTTTTATTTTTACAGACTGCATTTTGCTTCACTGAATACAAATGGGGTACAACTTTTTGTTTCTATGGTTGTACACAATGTAGATTCACACCGTTCGTGTAATCATATGTATACATAGGGTAATGATGTCTGTCTCATTCCACCAGCTCAATAATACTCCACTGTATACACTTACCACATTCTTTTTTTGCCATTATCTTCTTCTTTTGAAATTTCTTCTAATTATTTATGCAGGGCAGTAGAATGCACTTTGACTCAGTGTGCACAAATGGAGCACAACTTCTTCCTCTGTCTGAACATGGTGCAGAGTCACACTGGTGGTGTAATCATACATGTACATAGGGTAATAATGTCCATCTCATTCCACTGTCTTTCCCATCCCCATACCCCCTCCTCTCCTCTCACTCCCCTCTACACAATCCAAAGTTCCTTCATTCTTCCCCACCCACCCTCCCCCCATTATGGATTAGTATCCCCTTAGCAGAGAAAACATGTGGCCTTTGGTTTTTTGAGACTGGCTGATTTCATTTAGCATGATGTTCTTCAGCTCCATCCATTTACCTGCAAATTCCATAATTTTACGCTTATTTAAGGCTGAGTAATATTTCATTGTGTGTATGTACCATATTTTGTTTATCCATTCTTCTGTTGAAGGGCATCTAAGTTGGTTCCATAGTTTAGCTATTGTGAATTGAGCTGCTATAAACATTGATGTGGCTGTGTCACTGTAGGATGCTGATTTTAAGTCCTTCGGGTATAAACTGAGGAGTAGGATAACTGGATCAAATGGTGGTTCTATTCCAAATTTTCTGAGGAATCTCCATTTTGCTTTCTATAGTGGTTGCACCAATTTGCAGTCCCACCAGCAATGTATGAGTGTACCTTTCCCCCCACATCCTCGCCAACACTTATTGTTGCTTGCATTATTGATAATTGCCATTCTGACTGGATTGATTTGAAATCTTAGAGTAGTTTTGATTTGCATTTCCCTAATTGCTAGAAATAATGAACATTTTTTCATGTTTATTGATCAACTGTATATCTTCTGTGAAGTGTAGCCCATTTATTAGGGTTTTTTTGTTTTTGTTTTTGTTTTTTGGTGCTAAGTTTTTTGAGTTCTTTATATATCCTGGAGATTAGTGCTCTACCTGAGGTACATGTGGTAAAGATTTTCTCCCATTCTTCATGTTATTGATTGTTTCCTTTGCTGTGAAGAAGTTTTTTAGTTTGAATCCATCCCATTTATTGATTCTTGAATTTACTTCCTGCAGTGTAGGGGTCTTGTTAAGGAAGTCAGTTCCTGAGACATGGTAGAGATTTGGTCCTACTTTTTTTCTATTATGCACAGGGTCTCTGTTCTAGTTCCTAAGTTTTGATTCACTTTGAGTTGATTTTTGTGCAAGGTGAGAGACAGAGGTTTAATTTCATTTTGTTACATATGGATTTCCAGTTTTCCGAGCACCATTTGTTGAAGAGGCTGTCTTTTCTCCAGTGAATATTTTGGGCACCTTTGTCTAGTATGAGATAACTGTATTTATGTGAATTTGTCTCTGTGTCTTCTATTCTGTACCATTGATCTACCTGTCTATTTTGGTGCAAATACCATGCCATTTTTGTTACTATGGCTCTATAGTATACTTAAGGTCTGGTGTTGTGATGCCTCCTGCTTCATTCTTGCTAAGGATTACTTTGGCTATTCTGGGTCTCTTGTTTTTCCAAATGAATTTCATGATTGCTTTTTCTAGTTCTATGAAGAATGTCATTATGATTTTAATAGGAATTGCTTTAAATCTGTATAACAGTTTTCGTAGTATGGCCATTTTGATAATACTAATTCTGCCTATCCAAAAGCATGGGAGATCTTTCCATCTTCTAAGGTCTTCTTCAATTTCTTTCTTTAGTGTTCTGTAGTTTCCATTGTAGAGGTCTTTCACCTTTTTTGTTTGGTTGATTCCCAAGAAATTTTTTTTAGGCTATTGTGAATGGGATAGGTTTCCTAATTCCTCTTGCACTGGATTCATTGCTTATGAATAGACATACATTTGACTTATGGGTATTTATTTTATATCCTTCTCTTTGCTGAATTAATTTATGAGTTCTAGTGGAGTTTCTGGTGGAGTTTTTGAGTCTTCTAAATATAGAATCATGTAGTTGAAAAATAGTGGTAGTTTGAGTTCTTCTTTTCCTTTTCATATTCATATCCCTTTAATTTCTTTGGTCTATCTGATTGCTCTGGCTAAAGTTTCAAGGAGTATGTTGAATAGAAGTGGTGAAAGAGGGCATTCCTGTCTTGTTCTAGATTTTAGAGGGAATGATGTTGGCCTTGGGCTTAGCATAGACAGCTTTTACAATGTTGAGGTATGTTCCAACTATCCCTAGTTTTTCTAGTGTTTTGTACATGAAGAGGTGCTGTATTTTGTCAAATGCTTTTTCCGCATCTATTGAGATGATCATATGATTCTTGCCTTTACATCTATTGATGCATTGAATTACATTTATTGATTTCTGTATGTTGAACCAGACTTGCATCTCTGGGATGAAGCCCACTTGATTATGGTGCACTTTATTTTTAATATGTTTTTGTATATGATTTGCCAGAATTGTATTGAGCATTTTTGCATCTATGTTCATCTGGGATATTGGCCTGAAGTTTTTCCTTGATATGTCTTTGCCTGGTTTTGGTATCAGAGTGATACTAGCCTCATAGAATAAGTTTAAAAGGGTTCCCTCCTTTTCTATTTCATGGAATAATTTAAGGAGTGTTGGTGTTAATTCTTCTTTGATGATCTTGTAGGATTCAGCTGAGAATTTGTCTGGTCCTGGGCTTTTCTTTGTTGGTAAGGTTTTGATGGTGTCTTCTATTTCATTGCTTGAAATTGATCTGTTTAAATTGTGTATGTCCACCTGATTCAATTTGGGTAGTTCATGTGTCTCTAGAAATTTGTCAATGTCTTTGAGATTTTCTATTTTATTGGAGTGTAAATTTTCAAAATACTTTCTGTTTATCTTCTGTATTTCAGTTGTGTCCATTGTGATTTTTCCTTTTTCATTACAAATTTTAGTAATTTGAGTTTTCTCTCTTCGTTAGTGTAGCTAAGGATTAAACAGTTTTATTTATTTTTTCAATAAGATGACTTCATTTTGTCAGTTTTTTGAATTGTTTGTTTTGTTTCAATTTCATTGATATCAGCTCTGATTTTAATAAATTCTTATCTTCTACTGCTTTTGGTGTTGAATTGTTCTTTTTCTAGGGCTTTGAGAAGTAATGTTAGGTAATTTAGTTGTTGATGTTTTATTCTTTTAATGAATGAGCTCAATGCAATGAACTTTCCTCTTAGCATTGCCTTCATAGTGTCTCAGAGATTTTGATGTTTCTATCATTGTTCTTGTTTACCTGTAAGAACTTTTTTTTTTTTAATTTCCTCCCTGATTCTTTCTGCTATCCATTCTTCATTCAATAGCATGTTATTTAGTCTTCAAGTATTGGAATAACTTCTATTTTTATTTTATTATTGATTTCTAGTTTCATTCTATTATGATCTGATAGAATACAGGGTAGTATTTCATTTTTTTTGTATTTGCTAAGAGTTGCTTTGTGGAGTATGATATGGTCTATTTTAGAGAAGGATCCATGTGCTGCTAAGAAGAAAGTGTATTTGCTTATTGAGGGATGAAATGCTCTATAAAACTCTGTGAAGTCTAAGTTATTGATTGTATTATTTAGTTCTATAGTTTCTTGTTTAGTTGTTGTTTGGAAGATCTATCCAGTGGTGAGAGAGGTGTGTTAAGGTCATCCAGTATTACTGTGTTGTGGTCTCTTTGATTCTTGAAATTGAGAAGGATTTGTTTGATGTATGTAGATGCTCCATTGTTTGGAGCATAAATACTTATGATTGTTATGTTTTGTTGATATGTGATTCCCTTAAGCAGTATGAAATGTCCTTCTTTCTCCTTTCTGACTAACTTTGGCTTAATGTCCACTTTATCTGATATGAGGATGGAAACCCCTGCTTATTTACACAGTCCATGTGAGTGATATGTTTTCCCCCAACCTTTCACCTTCAGTCTGTGGAAGTGTTTACCAGGGAGGTGAGTCTCTTGGAGGCAGCATATTGCTGGGTCTTTTTTTTTTTTTTTTAATCCAATCTGCCAGTCTATGTCTTTTGATTGATGAACTTAGGCCATTAACTTTCAGGGTTATTATTGAGATATGATTTGTATTCCCAGTCATTTGGGTTTGTTTTTGACTTAGTTTCTCCTTTTATTGACCTTTCCTTTAGGGTAGTTCCTCCCTTTATTGGTTTTCTTTTTTTTTTTTTTCATTTCCTCCTCATGGAATATTTTGCTGAGAATGTTCTTAAGTGCAGGGTTTCTAGTTGTGAATTCCTTTAACTTTTGTTTATCAGGGAAGATTTTTATTTCATCTTCAAATCTGAAGCTTAATATTGCTGGATATAAAATTCTTGGTTGGTATCCATTTTCTTTCAGAGCTTGACATATGTTATTCCAGGACCTCCTGGAATTGGGTGGAGAAATTAGCTGAAATCCAAATTGGTTTCCCCCTGTATGGAATTTTATTTTATTTCTCTCACAGTCCTTAAAGTTCTATACTCATTCTGTATGTTAGTCATTCTCATTCTAATGTGTCTTGGTGTGGGTCTGCTGTAATTTTATACATTCGGGGTCCTGTAAGCCTCTTGTAGTTGATTTTTCATTTAATTTTTAGATTTGGGAAATTTTCTGATGTCATTGAAAAGATTGTGCATTCCTTTAGTTTGTATCTCCATGCCTTTGTCTATTTGATAAATCTTAAATTTGGTCTTTTTAAGTTATCCTGTATTTCTTGAAAGTTCTGTTCATGGTTTCTTACCATCTTCTCTGTATGGTCTACTTTATTTTCAATAGTATATATTTTGTCTTCATTACCTGAGATTCTGTCCTCCAAGTGGTCTAGTCTGTTGGCGATGCTTTCCATTGAATTTTTAATTTGGTTTATTTTTTCCTTCATTTCAGGGATTTTCTGCTTGATTCCCTTTAACAATCTCTGCCTCTTTATTGAAGTGATCTTTCACTTCCTCTGTTTTCTCTCTAATACCATCCTTTATTTTGAAGATCAGTCGAACTATGTACCTTCTAAACACCTTCTCTGACATTTCTTCTCCTGTGTCATCTATGGATTCTATTGTCAGAACATCTTGGTTTGTTTGAGGCACTTTGTTCCCTTGTTCTTTCATGTAGTTTGTGTGTGTTCTCATCTAGTGGTATGGATCTGAGGAAGTACAGCTTCTACCCTGTAGCGTTATAGTGTCTCTGAAGGCCTTCAGTATGTCACCCTTAAGGGGAAGACCAATATTAACAGCACCCAAAGCAAACAATATACAACCTTAAACCAAATAGCTCCTACTAAGGCATCTACAGTTTTTTTTGCAATAAACAGAAATGATGTGTTTAATTATTGTATACAATATAAACACTAAGTTTGCTAAAATGGTTTATCATTTAAAATGATAGACAGAGAGGGAACAGAAGGAGTGTAGGGTGTTTATGAGGGAGAAGGAAAGAAGATAGAGGTAAAAATTTATAGTAAAAGTGAAGGAGGAATTAATAGAGGCTGACTGTAAGCATGAGAGAAGTGAGAAAGAGAACCCAGAGAGACAGATAGGTGAGAGAAAAAATACATACAGGTTTTTTTAAAAAGTAAAAATATGAGAATATACTAAAAACTGTAATATACTCTTCTGACATTCCAGTCCTCAAAAATTAGTGCATGAAAAAAATTGGGATTCAAAGATGGTAGAGGTGTGTGTGGGGGAGAAAGTCTCTATGAAAAATTGACCAAATGCCTCCATTAGCTTTCAAAAATTTTCTCAGCTTCCCTTCTCCTCTGATAGGCGGGGTTGTCTGAAGTTTAATGGTACCTCCAGTCCAGTGGGTGCCAGACTGGTTGGGTGGATGAGCTGATAGTAAGATGCCCTCACACTCTCTTCTAGTCTTCCCACCTGTCGTAGCCAGCCCCTCCCATCACAGTGCACTTAAAGACTCACTGAGCTGGAGAGAGCCAGGTTTTCACCAGTTTCTCCAACCTGCACTCCCTCCAGGGATCTACCCCTGGTCTCTGGCTTTCCACAGTTGTGCCAGGCCCAGACTGGTCCATGGAAACCTAGTTGCAATCTGATGGACCTGGGTTTCAGATTCCCCAGGCTCTGTCTTGCTGTAGTCCCACGATTCCAATGTCATTCCAACTTGCAGAGAGACCGCCAGGGATGCACTCACACAAAACAGTAATCCTGCAAAGAGGCAGCCAGAGGTTGGCCACTAGCACACCCAGCAGGAAGACCTCAGGTACAAACAGACCTGCAGGTACCCCGACAATGTATCTTCAGGCCCTGGCCGGCGTCCCCAGACTGAGGCAGCCATGCCCCAAGATGGCAGCAGTGGGTGCAGCAAACCTGTAGGTTCCTTGGCCCTGTAGTCCCAAGCCCTGTCCAGTGTCCCAAGATGGTGGTGGCCACATGTAACCAAACCTATGGGTACACTGACAATGGGCTTCCAGGTAGCAAGGGGCAGTGGATACTCTAGGGGCGGTGTGTGGGTGGTCTGTGGGCAAACAGCAGACACTCAGCGGGTGGACATTGGGCAGCCCGTGATAGGCAGGTTAAAGACAGGCAAATGTTCAGTGGCAGTCAGTGAGTGATCTGCACACAAAAGGCATGCAATATACTGGCAAAGGGCTGGTGATTTTGGCAGATAAACAGGAATAAACAAACACATAATGGAAAACAAAACCACATTAAAACATAAATAAAAACAAAATCAAAATCAAACACATAAAAAGGGCTAAGATTCCTCCTTCTTAAGGAGCTTAAAATGAAGGTGCTTCTTTTAAGGATTCTAATCTAGGAATCCACCAGATATGGGGAGTGGGGGAGGGAGGATGCAAATATAGTCCAGCTATTTTTCTCTCAGTTCCAGGAAAACAGGCCACGCTAGTTAGGGTGAGCTCTGCCCTGCTTGCCCACTGACAGTGCTAAGGGAAGCTGTCCACTGCAAGGCTAGATTCATACCCAGTACCTCTGTTTTTTGTACCCCAGGAAGTGGGTGCCTGGCTAAAGTAGGAGCCACCTGCCAACCCTCTTGCCCATGGAGCCTATGAACTGATCCAGACTGGGATCCAAACTGGTTCAAGTCACAGTGATGTACCCTCCAAATGCTTCTGAGCATGGAAGAGGTGCCCAGGTCTTCAGGACCTGCACTGGGGCAGGAAACTGAGGGCACCACACTTTGATCCAGTGCCAGCCCCACCGTGCTCCCAGCTCCAGCCCCAGCCCCACTGTGAACCTACACACAGCTGACCTTGCTCCCTATTGCAAAGTTCAAACTGCCCATTTTGGATGAAGTCCCCTTCCACTTCCATCCAGCAGCAGATTGTCAGATGGTGCCTCCCACACCCCAGAGTTCTCAGGAGATCAGTATCACTGTCACAGTCCTGGGCCCAAATGACTCCCAGGTGGGCGTCTGCTGACCCAGTGAAGAAAAGTGGCTGTTGATCTTGGAAACATAAAACGTGCAGGAGGTTTTGATCTTCCATTCTGCAAGCCAGGACAATGGAATCCTTCTTAAGATGATTCCCTTCACTTTAGCGTCTGAATCCACAGAGAAGCACAGGGAACATCTTTTCCTGTACTGGCTTGCTACGCAGAATCCTGGTAGTGGAGTGTGCACTCCTTTAGAACACCAGGATTCCCCCTTTCAATCTGTAGAAGGGAGGTTTCCCCTTCCCTACCTAGTTGCCAAGAGTTTGGTGCTGGTGTGCTCTATTTATCTTATTATTCTATAAAACCACTATTTCTGGGTTTTACCTGGTCACTAACTCTCTGTCAAGTTGCCCTCCAGTGTTTTCCTGGGCCCCCATCCCACTTCCTCATGCGGGCACCAACCTGCTGTTTTGTTCAATCTTTGGAAGCCACCGGTCAATTCTGAGTGCTTCTTGTCCACCATCTTTTCTCCCCCAAACCTTGCAAATCTTAAATCTTGAAAACATCTCAGTTATTTTATCTGGTATCTTCAGCTTTGAAGGGGGAAGAGAGAGATTAGGTAAGTTTAGGGGTAACTGCTCTCATATTACCAGTTTCAGACAAACTTCTATAAATGATTAACTTGTCCATATGCACTGTACATAGAGCCGAGATCTGACTCAAAGCTTGGATATAGAATGCTGAGCTGCATGACCTCCAAAATTAGTAATTTTTAAGTCAGTTGAAAGAAAATGAAGTTAGAGGATATATTTGTTTTCCTTTAGCTGTATGATTGTTCTCTTATTTGGAGAGAGCCCATTCTTCCTGTGAAATTTGTGTTAGAGTTGGAATGAAAAATATTTCTATTTGTATGGATTTCCCAGCATTCAAAGTCCATGCCTTTTCTTTTTCCAACCAATCCGGAGGATGGAAGATGACCTTGATCACTCACTAACACTTACCAAATCTATTCCCAGAATCCAGGAGATTAACAGAGGTCTTTGACTTCCCAGGGACCACCCATGGGACAACAAAAATGTTGGAATCAACATTTTTAGGTTTGAGAAAAGGGCATGTTTGGGGTCATTGGGGGAAAGTGCTGAGCCTACCACAAATATTCCCTCAGTGACTAAGGTTAAGTAGTGAAATTCTGGTGTCAGGCTGACTTTTATGTGGTATTTAACTGTGTCAGCAATGATACAGCAAAATTAGTTTGTACAGATTTCTAAATGTGTGGGTAAAGAACAGGATAGTCTTTGGACAAGATCAAGGGCTGACATTATAAAAAAAGTACAAGATGTGGCCTTCCTTGATCAGGAAGAAGTAAAACTGCTGGTTTAGTTCAAGGCCAGTTTCAAATTTCTTTTCTTTTCTTTTAAATCTCATTTAATGGGAAATAAATAATTTTACGCTAGATTGATGATGAGTGCACAACTGTACATGTGCTTCTTTTTTTATTGGTTCTTTTTAATTATACATGACAGTAGAACCCATTTTGATATAATTACACAGCAGGGAATATATCTTTTTTTTCACAATGTAGATTCACACAATTCATATAATCTTACCTATACATGAGGTAATAGTGTCTCAGTCTACTATCTTTCTTTCCCCCACCCCCTCCAATTCCATTTTCCTCTACACCATCCATACTTCCTCCATTCTTTTTTTATCCCCCCCATAACCACACCCCCACCTCCATTATGTATCAGCATCCACTGATCCGAGAAAACATTTGACCTTTGGTTTTTTGGGCTTGGCTTATTTCACTTAGCATGAAATTCTCCAACTCCACCCATTTACCAGCAAGTGCCATAGTTTTATTCTTCTTTGTGGCTGAATAATATTCCATTGTGTATATATACCACAGTTTCTTTATCCATTCTTCAACTGAAGGGCAGCTAGGTTGGTTCCACATTTTAGCTATTGTGAATTCAGCAGCTATGAACATTGATGTGGCTGCATCCCTATACTTTGCTGATTTTAAGACCTTTGGGTATAAACCAAGGAGTGGGATAGCTGGGTCAAATGATGGGTCCATTTCAAGTTTTTTGAGGAATCTCCATATTGCTTTCCAGAGTGGCTGCACCAATGTGCAACTCCACCAGCAATGTATGAGTGTGCCTTTTTCCCCACATCCATGCCAACACTTATTATTCCTTATATTCCTGATAATAGCCATTCTAATTGGAGTTAGATGAAATCTTAGGGTGGTTTTAATTTGCATTTCTCTAATTACTTGAGATGATGAGCACTTTTTCTTATATTTGTTGATCACCTGTATATCATCTTCTGTGACGTGTCTGCCCAGTTCCTTAGCTCATTTATTGATTGGGATCTTTGCATTTTTGGTGTAAAGTTTTGTAAGTTCTTTACAAATTTTGGAGATCAGTGCTCTGTCTGAAGTGTGTGTGGAAAAGATTTCTTCCCTCTCTGTAGGCTCTCTTTTCACATTGTTGATTGTTTCTTTTGCTGAGAAAAAGCTTTTTAGTTTGAATCCATCCCATTTATTGATTCTTCCTTTTATTTCTTGTGCTCTGGTGGTCATGTTGAGGAAGCCTAGTCCTAAGCCAACATGAAGAAGATTCGGGCCAACTATTTCTTCTATTTGGCAAAGAGTTTCAGGTCTAATTCCTAGATCCTTGATCCATTTTGAGTCGAGTTTTGTACAGGGTGAGAGATAGGGATTTAATTTCATTTTATTGCATATGGATTTCCAGTTTTGCCAGCACCATTTGTTGAAGAGGCTATCTTTTCTCCATTGCATGTTTTTGGCACCTTTGTCTAGTATGAGATGACTGTACTTATGTGGGTTTGTCTCTGTGTCTTCTATTCTGTACATGTGCTTCTTGACCACTGATATGCCTCCCATGAATTACCTATCACACCTCTGCCCATTTTTGCTGTAGCTTATATATCTTATGTCATAGCTTTTAATGTTCAGTTTCTATTGCAGTATAATCCACGTTATAAATATTACTTTCTAGAAAAGTATAAAATTTAGTGGTTTGGGGTACAGTCGTGAAGTTTGTCAGGTGTGGCCACTGAAGTCTCTGATTGGTTAGCTCATGATCAACTACGTGGCTTCCTTGAATGCCTGGAACCACCCATCTCCCAGTCTTTGCCAAGAGTTTTGTGTTTGTTTTAGGTCTTGCCTTGATGCTTATGGAGATGGTTTACCACTCTGCCTTAATCGTCACTTCCCATGTGCTTAGAGTCTCAAGGTCAGCCAGAGGAGAGAGCTGAGAACATTCTCTGTCCTTTCCTGAGCACATCCACCATGCTAGGGAGTGCACACGGCCCTGGGCAAACATGGAGCTTTCTAGAGTCCTAGAAAAACGTCGGAGCTTAAATAGCCCCCTTTGGACATCTCATTTCCCAGTTTTTCTTTTAGGTGTTTTACTTAGCTTCTGGTTTGCTCCAAAGATTATGCTACTTCAGGCAGCCTTGTTACCTACGAGCCTGTCTGGCTGAGTTGAGACATCAGTCTCCTCTTGACTGAGGACTGGAACTTACAGTTGGATCTCCTAGGTGTGTCTCCAGCTTGCTGACTACAGATCTTGGGACTTTTCAGCCTTCAGCGTCATGTGAACCAATTCGCTGTAAAAGATCTATCTGTATCTTTATCTGTATTGATATCATCTATATCTACCTCCTACTGATTTTCTTTGGAAAACCTTGACTAATACAAAAAGCGATTAGTGGAATAAATTATGATACATTTAAAAATGGAAAAGAAAAAGGGATTGAGGAGGAATATATTTGTTGTTAAGTAATATATTAGGCCAGGCACAGTGGTGCATGCCAGTAATCCCAGCAATTCGGGAGGCTGAGACAGGAGGATCCCAAGTTCAAGCCAGCCTGGACAATTTAGTGAGACCTTGTCTCAAAATAAAATGGTTGGGAATGTAGCTCAGTGGCAGAGTACCCTTGGGTTCAATCTCCAGTACCCTCCACACCCCACGGAGATGTATTTCAGGATTATAAATCTCAGGGAAAAAAAACGTTCAGAACAGAGTGTATATTTTATTCTATTTTAAAAAGTGGAAGAATAAGTTAAAAGTTAATAAATATGCTTATCATGGGCTTGGGACATGAAAGAATATAGAAAATAGAAATGCAGTCTGGACTTCTTTGAATGTGCCTGTCATACATTTGACTTTGAAATCATGCAAATATTTTTCTTAAATATGAAATAAGCAAATTAAAAATCATTCCTTTAACATCAAGATGAAACAAAAAATGCTTTTTAAGTTGGTAACTGAAACAAATGGAAATAAATTATTGCAACTGACTTTACAGAAATTTAGTGTATGTTCCTACTGTGTGTGGATTTGAGGGAAACAGTATGTGTGGCCCCAATTGCTTAGAGGACACATGGTCTACCTAGCCTGGACTCAGACATTGACTTGGAGAAGTGATTCTCAAAGTTTGGTTCTCCAAACATCATTAACAGTACCGGGAAATTCTTAGGCTCCACCCAAGATTGCTCTAAAAATTGAATTTATCAATCTAAAACCAGTGAACATTTCATAACTGAATGCATTTAGATAAATTTCATCAATGGCTGCTAAAACAAAAAGGTGACTAATTAACAAGGAAATTTATAATGATTGGAAAAATCTGACAATAGCTGGACCAACCATATAAATCTGACCATGCCCAAAAGAATTTATACACTTCCCTGATGTGAAATAGGAAGGAAGGAAGTCCCAGTTATGAAATATTCTTCCTATACAATTAAATCTGAATGCAATCAAACTTTTACATCTAAAATGCAAAAAAGAAAACCCAAGTCTAACTACATCTATGAAGCAGAAAAACAAGTTAAACAAATCTAGAAGGTTTGTCTATAAGCCAAGCAACACAATAGTCTCAAAAACTAAATTGAATGGTGATAAAAAGAAAACAGTGAGTTAGAACCCTTATTCAAATTTTGGTTGAAACAAGTGAACTATAAAGAGACATGGATGGGGAAATTAAACACTGACTGGACAGTCTATCACATTAGGAAATAGCTACTTATTTTACCTGTCTTATTTATATTGAGTATACTTTTTAAAGTCATCTTTTAAAGATGCTTAATGACGTTTCTACAGGCAGAATGATGTGCTTCCTAGGATTCATTTCAACAGAATGCAAAACTTTGTGGTGTTTGTTAGGTGCGGGGGAGTGGAGGAAGTGAGGATAAGGGATGCTGTCCCCTAGAATTTATAATTCTACTGCAGAGGCCCAATATTTGAAAGCCCATTTTATATTTGGAGAATCTCCATGCCTTACCAGGGCAAGGATGTCTCCCATATTGAAGCAGTTGAAAATGCTGGCTGCAGGCCCTCCTAACACCATTTGCAGAAAGGGCACAGGAACAAGACATGGATTACATCAAAGATAAGCATTCTCCATGGTCCTTGGCTAAGCAGACCAGTGGCAGTGGGGGCGAATAGTGGAATAAATTATGACTGTGATTCTAGTGGCAGCACTTGATAGTATTTATCAGAGATTTGGGGTGTGGCCTCTAGAGTCTGAGCACAGATGTGGTCATGGAGTGGACACTGGTGACATTATTAGGTCATCATTCTGGCTAAGCATGTTAAGGCCACACCCTCTAGAAGACCCTGGCTCCTTTGGAGATTATGTCTGTGAGTCATCTGTTTCTCATCCCTTAAAAAGAACTTCCATGGATCCTCATCAGATGTCTACTTAACCCCCAGCATCTGTCCCACGCCTCCTGCCATACCCCTCAATTAATGCAAGTGACACTTACTTTATGTACTTACTGAAGTCAGTTCCTCCACTTGCCTCCATGCCTGCTACAGCGGTCCCCACTTGGCCTTCTCAATAATGTCACTGTCTCACTTCTCCCTTTTCCTATCATCATCTATTTTTCACATGACCCTGGCACTTTGACCAGATCATGAACCAAAATAAACTCTTCTTTATCATCCACTTTATAGTACTGTATTATTAGCAACACAAAACAGACTGATACAGAAAATCAGTACAGAGGAGTGCGGCTATTACCATCACTACTCAAGAATGTGATGTATATAGTAATGTTTCAAGATTTTTGAAAATATAATAAATCCTTGATATGTTAATGAAAAAAAAAAGAATGTGATGGCAGCTTTGGAATTGCATCAAAGAGGCTGGAAGAATTTGGAAGAGCAGGCTAGAACAGGCTGAGAATGCTGCATGCAGAACCTTACAGGCAATTCTGTTGAGGAATCAGAAGACAAAGAGACTAGGGAACTAATCTCCAATGGAAATGAAGACTGACTGCAAATCAGAAAAGAGGTCATCCTTGTCACACCATTACAAAGAACATAGCTGCATTGTTTCCATGATCTAGAGTTTTATGGAAGGCCAAATTTAAAGGATTATGACCTAAGATACTTGTGAAAGAAATTTCTGAATGGTAAAGCATTCGGGCTGTGGCATGGGTGTATTTGCTATTAATGACATTTATAGGGAGACTTGAGAGCAAAAGCATGTGCAGCAGAAAAATTTGGAAAATTTGCAGCCTGGCAAAAATGCACATTTGGGAGAGGATGATGTGGCCATGCAACTGCCTAGTAAAGAGATCAGCAGGAATGCTAGATATCAGGACAATTTGGAAAAACCTTTGAGGGCATCTCAGAAACCTTCAAGGCTGCCCCTTCCATCACATGCCTATAGGCCTTCTGGAACAAAACTGTTTCAGAGACTGAGTCCAGCCACATTCCATGAAAAAGGGATTGGTTTCTCAGCTCACAGTCATGGTTCAACTGGGCCCAGGTACAGCTCATGCCTGAGGTCCTCCTTGGCAGCCAAGGGATGCTGGATTTCAGGTGTGCAGAATGCAAGAGCTGTGGGGTTATGGCAGCTTTCACTGAGATTTCAAAGGAAAATCTGGAAGGCCAGAAAGAGGTTTGACAAAGGGCAGAGGTGGCTTCTGTGGAGTGATACCTCGCTGAGCCAGGATGGTGGAGTTGCTGTGGGGATTCCATACAAAGAATCCCTAACTGCCAGCATTTTGATTTATTTTTACTAGATTATTAGACTCTTAAAAATTATTTTCTTTTTAGGATGGTATTATTTATTACCAAAGAATTAAAATCCTTATAGGGAAGATAAAATCTATGAATAAAATTTGGAACATTTAAAATTACTTAATGAACTAAGTTTATAAATGGATCTATACACAACCTACAGGTTCTTAAATGGAATTGTTAAACAAATTCAGACTTCTCATTGATTTGGAAGTGGAATAAGAAAGTCCTATCAAAATGAATTTTTGAAAATGAATTTAAAGGAGTAGAAAGGATCCCTGTGTTTTCCTCATCCTCTGGCAGCCGTGGCTAGGGGAGAAAGTAGATATTCTGTCAGTCACAGAAAGCCGAGTGTAGCCTTGAAGAAATTCTTTAATAATTCCTTGGAGTCACAGGACAAATAACCTCAGGCTTTGAGGTTTGGACTGGAGGCACTAATGGCCTCATCCCTGTCACAGGAGGCTTTCGATGCCTTTATAAGCACTGCTTTCAGATAACTTTATGTGATGTTAGCTGACTAATAATGCAAAGCCAACATTCCTCTTCCCTGCTGAATTTCCAGATACAGTTCCTGTAAGCTGGGAGAGAAATGAGATCTCTCTCTTTCCCCACCCCTCCACCCCCTTAGTCTAGTGGACTCTCCTTTGCTCTACCAGGAGGTTCTCCTTTCCCTACTTCCGTATCACAAAGCCCCTCTTCCTTCACTGACTTCTGGTCAGTTCTGAGGTGGTGTTTTAGCTGGATGTCCAACTGTTGAGGATTTGAGCTATGATGATCGCAAGTCTCAGCTTGGTGAGGGTCTCTTCCTCTCTTTCCTCCTTTGAGTAGGTGTTACTCCTGTGGCACGGTTGGAACAGTCTTCTAGGGAGACTCTGAGATGACTTCTCCAGCAGCCTCCTTTATCAACCAGATCCCTCCATGGCCCTTGCTTATACTGCAGAGGGTTCAAGTATTTTTAATTAGTGTGCTGCCGCCAGGCGGAACCCAGTCTCCAACCCTGTACAAAGCTTCCCACAACCCAGTCCCTGATAATAAATATCCACCTCCCTGGTCTGAGTCCTCTCACTTCCTCCTCTCCCTATATCCACATCCTCCCATGAGCCATGTAGATGAAGCTTCCACGACCAAAGAATCATTCTTTTTTTAGAATCTCTTTATTATACCAGGATTGCCAGAGGGGATTAAGGAAGCTCAGCCTCTAGAAGCAATGTTGGATTCTCTTTCCTGGGGTATGAACAAAAGATAACTCACTGCAAAAGACATTAATATAAGTTGCAAATGTATTACCAAGGAGCATCTTAATTATCCTCACTATTGCTTTGCATATATTGTGTATGTGTGCATATGTACTATATATCACATGGTTACAATATGACCTAGGAAGTGTTCTGGGAAAAAGTGATTTTCAAAAGATCTATTCAGAACACAGGCTATTCTCCAGCAATAAAATAAAAACTTTAAGAAGCCAGAGGGGGCAATCATAGGATCTACTTCCTGGCAAATGCACAAGGGTCAGTGAGTTAGGAGAGCTAAATAGAAAAGCATGCAAAGATCCTGGGAATAGGGGAACTGGGGTGCTGGGAGCCAGGGGTATTGGATCAACTTTACGCTGAGGAAACAAAGCAAAGTCCACAAGCCATTTGAGGGCAGAGATCCTGGTTCTGCTGTTCACCACTCATCCCCACTTCTTAGAGCTCACAATCCACTCCATTACAATTCATTCTTTCCTCTGCTTACCCATCCTCTTCTCCAGCCACGTGCAAAGCCACTCAGTACTGCCTTGTGTCCAGGGCCACTTTCACAGAGGCATGCAGTTCCACTGGTTCCAGTCACAGGACATGGGGATATGATGCAGCCTGAGGCACACTCGTTGTGCCACATGGTTGGTCTTTGCCACGTGGGCATACATGGGGAAGCCAAGTTCTCCCAGA
>JAJEJO010004612.1:0-20195 GCA_020662805.1 Glaucomys volans
AACTCACTCTTTATAACAACCTCTCCTGTACTTTTAAAGATTTTTTTAATTTTTTCTAATTAGCTATACATGATAGCACGCATTTATGCATTTTGATAAATCACACATAAATGGAGTATAATCTCTCATTTTTCTGATTATACATATTGCAGGATCACATCAGTCATGCAGTCATATATGTACCTGAGGTAATAACGTCTATTTCACTCTACTATCCTTCCTACCCCCTTACCCCTTCCCCTCTCTTCACTCCTCTCTACCTAATATAAAGTAACTGTTTTTCCCTAGGCCCTACCCCATTGTGAATTAGCATCCGCATATTAGAGAAAACATTGGCCTTTGTTTTTGTTGGATTTGGCTTATTTCACTTAGCATGATATTCTCCAACTCCATCCATTTACCAGCAAATGCCATAATTTCATTCTTCTTCAAAGCTGAGTAATATTCCATGGTGTGTGTATATGTATATGTATATGTATATGTATATGTATATATATATGTGTGTATATATATATATATATATATATATATATATCACATTTTCTTTATCCATTCATCTTTTGAAGGACACCTAGATTGGTTCCATAGTTCAGCTATTGTGAGTTGAGCTGCTATAACATTGATGTGGCTGCATCAATATAGTATGCTGATTTTAAGTCCTTTGGTTATAAACTGAGGAGTGTAATAGCTGGGTCAAATGGTGATTCTATTCCAAGTTTTCTGAGGAATCTCCATATTGCTTTCCATAATGGGTGCACCAATTTGCAGACCAACCCAACAATGTATGAGTGTACCTTTTGCCCCATGCCCTTGCCAACATTTAATATTGCTTGAATCTTTTTATTTTACTTTGAGACAGGGTTTCACTAAATTGCTGAGGCTGGCCTTAAACTTGTGATCCTCTTGCCTCAGGCTCCCAAACTGCTGGGATTACAGGTGTGCATCACAGTGCCCAGCTCAGAGCCAGAAGTTAAACCGATGTTGGGATGTTGGTCTCCTCCAAAACTCCCCACTGCCTTTCCATTGTGCTTCTATCCTCTTGCTTACTGATTTAAAACACAAGCCACCATACCCAGTTTCCTGTTCAGTTCTTAATCCCTACTTTCTACAAGGCCCTATCTTTTAAAGGTGCTATCACCTCTCATCATCATTACACTGGGGTGCAGACTTCCAGCACATGAAACCTTGGGGGACACACTCAAACCATATCCAAATCATAGCAGGTAAGTGAAGTGATATTGCTAATATCATCAGAATCATTGTGCATCATTTTATCTCCTGTCAACTTTGCTTCCTCAGACACCCTTCTGGAGCTGGCTTGCTCACTTGGTTTTGCATGAGAGATGTGAGGTCCAGGCCTGCCTCTGGTCTCATCACTAAGCCAGTGGAGTGAGTAGGAAGAACTTTCCATATGTTCTTGATGACGGTTAATGATAGGAATTAGCTTCTCCTAAGGAGAGAATGGCAGATTCCAGGGGGCCTGGGCTTGTAGGAAGAATCCAGCCTTGTCCCAGCCAAAGGTGGCTGGCTCTGGGATTTTGATAGTTGCCAGCCCCTTTGCCTGATGCCATCTCTGTGGTTCTCCCACACACCCATCCCAGCGTCCCTACAACCCTAACTTCCTCCTCAACTTCCCTTAGCTGCTTTTTCCTCTGTCACCCTGTCCCCCATGCTGCCACGCACACTAAAACCATAACTTTTTTTCCCCCCTTTCCCATTATCTCTAACCCATATACTCCGGGAAGTTTAATTTGTTCTCGGTAGTAATCACCATTAACTAGAAATTGTCTTTCTCTGTGTAAACACGTCATTAGTGAAGCTGGTTTTCTGCAGGGTCCAGATTTCATTTTTATTAAAATGAAACACTTTCAGGCTCCTCACTGTGTCCAAGGAAAGAGAGTATAATTTTAACCCATTGGGTTGGCCACAGATAATTGGGCTGGCATTTGATTGGACGATTAGGGAAATATCTTCTTTGCATGCAGTATAATTTGCATTTTTTTCCCACTTATATGAAGCTAAGTCATGCTTTCGTACACAGGCAGTTTTAATGAGCATTATAAATCCTAATGAATATATTTTCATGTTCATTTTATTGGCTTGTTTTTATTACTGGAGGTCTGAAAAACAGGGCCAGTGAGGGAACTGCAGAGGAAATGGCAGGGGAGAGAAGCACCATGGTAGGCTCCCCATCCCTCCCCTTCTGCCATCTGGGCTGCCAGGGATAGGAGCATGGGCAGGAGGGGATCATCCAGGTCCTCTTTAACTAATCCAGAAGTTGCTTGGGACCCCACAGGACACAGACAGCATGTTCCTCCCCTTGGGGCCAGCATAGCCCAGCCCCTACTGTAGTCTCAATATTAACCACAGCATCAATAGTAGAAGTCATGAAGATGGCAAACCCCAATGCATTCCTGCCGCGGAGGAGGAGGCGGGTATTTCTGCACCACATCAGGAATGTGGTAGGATCTCAGTGCAGGTTGACCAAATGGAACCAGATTGAATTCTGACTCACAAAAAGCTGCCATATATGAAGCACCTCTTTTCAAACCTATTACCAAGTATACAGAATATAATATTCTCCTGGAAAATTTAGGTTGTTCACTAGTATCTTAGGGCTTTAGTACATCATTAGATGTATCAGTTATAGGTCTGAGTTCTGCTTATCTCTAAAATTAGAGGATATTTTCATTCAGTAAATATTTTGGGGGCATCTACTATATTGTGGACACTAGACATAAGTGGTCTCTAAATTTTCTGCAAGCTCTAGCGTTACAAAAAACAAACTAATAAGCGACCAATAAAGTCAACTTGTCAGTTCACCTTAGGGCTCTGGTTATAAAATCACCTTCACGAGGCGTTTGGTCTGTTTTCCTCAGGCACCTCAAGTGCCTCTGTCATGCCCTCCTGCCCCAGCACATAGCACCCCAGGCATCTGCACAGACCAGGCCTCTTGTCTGCTCCCACACACTGAGCCCAACCCTGTGGACTTCTTGCTTGATCCTTCACATCTCTTCCTCGAGCTGAAGGGTAGCCTTTGCACTCTTCCTCTCAGTATCCTGGGGAGCACTTACCTGCTTTTGCTCTGGAGGCCTGGTTAGCACTTGGCTGAGGACCTTACTGTGAGGAACGTGGATGGGCCTGTCTGGTCTCAAGTGTCATCTATCCACTGACCCATTGCTTCTTATCTCATAACCTGCTCTCTGTAGACTGCCAACCCAAACCCATCTATCCCTTGAGACCCTCTAATTTTTGCTTTATTATTTAAAAAAGAGATATTTGCTACTAGCATTGGTTGGGGGTTTTGAGGATGTTTTAGATGTTAATTCAACTAAAAACTAGCTCAGTTGCCTTTGACACCATCTCTTCAAAATGGCAGCTCAGTACTTGAGGGTGATGTCCCTGTAACTGATGACTCATGCAGGCTCTTGCTTCATCATCTTCCCCTGCTTTGTCCCTATGCTGGCCTCTCCCTACCCTCCCCGGTACCCTGCACACAGGGCTGAAAGCATCTTGCTGTGGACTTCAAGACAACTTTATGTCTTCCTGCTACTTAAGAGATGTTTACTGAACAACTGCCATGTGCTAGAGTCTGTAGGAACTGGAAAAACTAAGAAAGGACTTAACTAAAGGAGCCTTAGACAAACTTGAACATGGTTGATTTTCACCACATAAAAGGGTAAGCATCTCATATCCCTGAGCCATTTTTCCTCACTTATTGCATGGGCATATTAATGACCTCCTATGGTGGAAGTGGTAGGGGTTTAAATGAGATAGTGAATGTGCAAATGCTTTAGAAACTGTAAAAGCTGGTCAAGATTCAGGTGGGGGGTGGGAGGGTAAGAATAATAACAGAATGTGTGACAGATACCATTGCCCTGTGTACATGTATGAATGCACAGATGGTGTGACTCTACTTTGTATACAACCAGAGAAACAATAGCTGTACTCCATTTGTGTTCAATGAATCAATAAGTAAATAAAAAAATAAATTAAAAAAAAAAAGATTCAGGTGGGATACAATCAAGTCCCCAAGTGATTTGCACCACTGATGCTGGATCCTGGCCCATTTCTTGTCTTTAAAGGGCTGGTGAGTGGTACAGAGATGCTTGCTGTCAGGCTGGGATGTTGCTGCTAACCGGAGTCAGATATTTATATATCTGTCTTTTCCAAAGAGGAGAAACAGAAGGAAGCTCTAGGTGAAGTTTATCACTTGGATGGTTTTATAGATCTGGTTTCACTTTCTCCTCTCCACTTTGCTTGAAGACCATCACTGCCAAGTGTGTGCCGTACTTTGTCTTAAGAAATGGGCAGGACAGCTCTTCTCTGGTGTGTGCCTCTAGTGTTATTTTATCAGCATTTGAAGTGCTCTGCTGCTGAGTACTGATGGTCTGTATTGCATGTGGTAGGTTATCCTTCTGTTTAAGACTGCTAACTTTTTCTATTTAGGGATCCTTGCCTGAGGCTCCTCCCCCTCCTCACTCCACTCACAGTGCCTAGGTGTGAGGTTGGGGATGGTTTGTTCCATGAAAGCCTTCAATGACCCCATTGGCCAGGGGCGGGGGCACCAGTGATCCACTCAGTCAGGGCATCTCCTCCCCAAGTTGAAGAGTGTCCACATCTGACCAGTTGGTCTTGCACACTGAGAACGGTGGCCAAAGGAGCAGAGCATCAACTCCAATGCTGTCCTTGTTGAATCTGCAAAAACATAACAGAAATACTCCTCTTAGGCATCAAATTTTTGCCAAAAAATCAGAAAGGTGGTTTAAGTGCAAAAGCAATCTTCTGGCCCATTGCAGAGTCAGGTCTTCAATTAAAGAGTGCAATGGTGTCGGCATGTTTCTGAGCTGTTCCCAGAGTTCCTGTGTCCATGGGGTGAAACCTTCATAAGGAGAACAACTTCCCAACAGCTCAGAAGGGCAGGAGGATTCAGAGCAGGCCTCCAGGCACCTGCAATGAACTAGATTAGGGCAGCTGCATTGGAGGGGAAGAAAGTTTAAAAGGGTGTTAATTCATTGTGAGCAGTAAGACAGATGAGTCCTGAAGTGAAGGAGGGCCACTTGCTCACAGGATGTCAGACCCAGTTCTAGATGAGAAAAGGAGGAAGGATGAGGGCCAGTGGGAGGCAGCAGTTGAGGCTTCTTTGTGTGCTTCATCTCCCCTTGGGTGAGCAGGAGGGATGACACCTAAGGGTGGGGACCAGGGTCAGAATAGACCCTGGGTAAGGCCCACAGGGCTAGGGAAGGAAAGAGGCTTGTGTTCTAACCTCCCTGCAAGAGAAAGGCTGTCTAACAGAGCTGTGTAGGAAGGGAAAGGTATCTCACCTCTTGGGTTGAGGGGTGTTTGTTTAGTGTCCCATCGCAGATTAGCCTGGCCTCAGTCCCGAAGCTTCACACTGCAGTGGGGAAGCAAGCTGGTATGTTTGTATTAGGTCGCCTGGGGAAACTCAAGGCATTATGGGACTGCAGGAGATGCGTCCCTGAAACCGATTTCAGTGCCCCTCCACCTTTGCCCCCTCCCCTGCTTTCTGATTCAATCCTCCTGACTAGCCGGCTATGCTTCAGGAGGAGGGGCGCTGAACCTAGCAGGGGGAGGGTGCGATCCTGTCCATTCCCTCCTCCACTCCCGGTATATCCTCACCTTTAAGCTCTTTTCCTCTGTCTCTTCTCACCTCCCAGTCTCCTTCTCCCACTCCTCCCCTCCTGCTTGCCAACTCGCACACCCTCTTCTTTTAGTGTGTTCGTCTATTTCTGCGATCAGTTTTCCGGGGCTCCTTTTATTTATTCATTCATCCCCCCTTCCTCCCTTTGGTGGTGTCTGGGAGCCACGCTGATTAAAGCCCCTGCCGGCAAGGACAGGACTCTAGTGAGATGAGTTACCAGAGACAGGGTCAACAGCACCGCGCGGCGGGGCAGAGCCCTGGGTGCCAGCCCCAGCTATGCCATGACCTGGTTGTGTGACTGAGTAACAATTTCTTCTCTCCCTGGGCCTCAGTTTCCCTAGAAATACAATTAGGGAGGACGTTGCACTACTCTTCAAGGATGTGCAATGCTTCATAAAGGAGAGGTCTCCCGAGAGTGGAGCTGTGCTCCGCACCCCACCCCCACCCTGTCCGGGCTGACTGCGAGCCGCTCCCTGCCCGGCTGGAGCGGGGGGGCTGTGTGAGGCTTGGGGTGGGAGCTCACGGAGGGGCTCTGCAGCCGGGCCTAGTTTAGGCAAACAGCAGGGACTGCTGGCGGCGGCTCCAGCCCCCACTTACGCTGTAACAGCTGCAGTCCAGCTGCTGGCATCCCTGCTGGGGGAGCGTGCTAAACCTCTCCGGGGTCAGCACTGTGGTATGTCGGTTTCCATAGCAACCAGCCAACGGGCCACTTTCTCAGAACAATTCCCCTACTCAGCCGGGTTCTGGACTTAGCTCAGCCCAAGGGCATGTGGCTGAGGAGCAGAGAGGGAGGGGGAGAGGGCGCCGAGGGCCCGACTGGGCCCCACCGAAAGTAGCTATCTCAGTCTTGTCTTCCTCGAGCTGGATCAGAGGACGAAACTGCAGACTCTCTTCCGGTCCTGCTGGACCAGGTCTCCTCAGTCTGTGCCACTCCCGCCCCCACCTCCCATCCACAGACCGCCTGCCTAGGCCTGGTTGGAAGAGGTATCAGGTCTTTGTCTGATTCAACAGCTGCCTCCGCTGGGCCCAGAGCCCAGAGGAAAAAGTCCTCTGGACGATGTACATTGTGTGTGTGTGTGTGGTGGGGTGGGGTGAGGGGGTCTGTTCCCTGGCTTCCATCTCTGCGCCCTTCTATCCAATACTTCCAGGACCATCTGAATCCCACTGGCCCTACCCCTGGTGACCTCAGGGGAAAGAGGGAATGGGGTTCTAACCAGTCACCTCCCCACTTTCAGAGGTGGAAAAGTGTCACCTTTCACAAGCCTTATGGCTGAGCTGAGCAAGTTGGTGCTATCCCTGACATTGTCAGGAAAAGAGGTGAAGATCCACTCTAGGAGCTATAGGGGACTGGACACATTTTCTGGGTGAGGAACGGATGCCTGCTGAAAACAGGATGCCTGGGGGGCTTGGGTCATCATGACACATTCCTCATCATGGTCTCTCCCTGTGTGCCTACAAAAAAGCTTGGCCAGTGCCAGATCTCCTTCCTCACGTCCCTTAGAATGTAGCTTAGGCTACAGTAGATTTTCCAGGAGGGACCCATTAGTAAATGGGGAAACTGAGGTGGGAAATAGTGTCTCTGAGTTGGGCCCTGGGGCCTGGAATTGGGCGCCTGAGAAGCTGCCTGGGTGGTCCCTCCTAAGACCTAGGAGGCAGAGAGTATTTCTAGAGTGGCTTGTCCAGCTGTCTCGATGTACTGTCCTCTTACATGGTTCCTCACTTTCAACAGGCGTAGTTCTTCCTTCCCTACAATCTACCCCAGTTACCACCCCCATTCCCTTAAAATGAGGGGACAGATGTCCTTTCTTTCATGCACCACAGCTGCAGCCAGACACAATTTTCTAAGCCCTAGAAACAGGTGTGAAGTAATGCTCAGCCCCTTAAGGATGAGGACTCAGGAAGGTGGCCAATTTTAGAAGCCGAATGAGCTCCCCTTAGTGGCCCCACCTGTGAAATGGGAAGGCAGCTCTAGATGTAGCATTCCCTAAAGTGGTCTCTGAAGTAGAAGGTTCTGCAACGTAAAGGAAGGGTTCCACAGTCAAGCAAACTCAGCAGTGCTGTAGGAACAGTGCTCTTGGGGAGACACAGGGCTCATCACAATCTCAAACACCTTAGGGAGTGCAGTACTAAAGAAAACCCAGTTTCTCCTATGGCTTCTTCAACATAGGTAGCCATGGCACCCCCAATTTGAATCCTATGAACAAACAAACCCACCAAGGCCAATACCAGCCTCTACAAGAGATCCCCAGCCTTCTCCATGTTTCTTATGGCTCTGCCCCTCAGCCCAGCTGTTTCTGGAGGTTTGTGGGTCATCTGTGGCTTCTCTGTTTCTAGAGTGGAACAGTGTCTCTAAAACAAGGTGGAAGGATCCTGAATGGGAAACTTAAAGGGAAAACATGCTTCTCTCCTCCCCACCCTCCAAACTATCAGAGAAATAGCCCCTCCCATTCTCCAGCCCTCAAACTGTCTAAAGACCGTCTGTGTCCATGACGGGGTCAGGGAACAGTTATGGAGTGGTGAAAAGATTGTCAGTCATGGAGAAGACCTGGGCCTGGCCAGCTCCACAGCTGTCCTGAGGCAGGTCACTTCACCCCTCTGCACTAGCAGCTCATCTCCTGGAAGGAAGGAACACTTTCCTTCTCATAGGGTTTAGACACAGTGAATGATAAGATAAATATGACAATGGCAGGCATGCAGCAGGAGTCCAGTAAGCTTAAGCCGAGGAGAATAAACTCCTTTCTATGAAGTAAGACTTCTCCTGACTTAGAAGGGAGAGACCTGAGGCTCAGACAAATTAAGTCACTTGTACAAGGTCACACAGCAGATCAATCACCTTTGCTTTTTAACCTTACCTCATTTCCAGGAAGATGCCTCTGAGGTAAGTCTTGCTGTTTTGGGGGGGCATTTATCAAGTGTGATTTTCTTTACACTTGAAACTTCCATCCTTCCTGAGCAAGTAAAATGCTTGCAAAAAAGCCAGGCCTGCTTTTTTGAAGGAGTGGTATGGAGATATGTGGAGTGAGAATGGGGTGTTAGTTCTTTTAAATAGATTTTAAGAAATAAAAGTAAGCTTATGAATTTAAACAATCCCATCTCAGTTGGCAAAGTGCTCCTCCTCCTAGGAAAGGAGAACATTTTTTTCTTAAAGTAGTACCCTCCATCGTAGGGAGACATATTCTAAGACCCCCAGTGGATGTCTGGAATTACACATAACTCCAAATCCTGTATTTAGTGTTTTTTTCCTGTACCTACATACTTAGGATGAAGTTTAATTTACAAATTAGAAACAGTAAGAGATTAATGACAGTAAGTGGAACAATAATAGCAATATACTGTAATGAAGTTGCCAGCAATGCTCCTCTGCACTTTGGGGCCATTATTAAGTAAAATAAGGGTTATTTGAACATAAGCACTGTGATACCACCACAGTCAATCTGAAAACCAAGACAGCTACTAAATGACTAGCAAGCAGGTAGCATATACAGAGTGGATACACTGGACAAAGGGATGATTCATGGCTTAGGTGGGACAGAGTGAAACAGTACCAGATTTCATGTGATATTTTCAGATGCAGGCACAAGGGCAACATAAACTGCAGAAAATGACTCAATGGATAATGATAATAGTGCTGGAGATGCCTCCACCAAGGGAGGCTTCTCATAGGGTCTTCAGAGGGGCTGGAAATTGGCATAAGCATCCTGTGGACACTGTACTTCCTCTCTCTGGCCACTCATACCTTAAACCATGCTATCAAATACCTCTCACTCTGCATGTAGGCCACAGAATGTTGATTTATCATCCCTGAGCCCTTTCCCTTACAGCAGCAGAAACAATCTATGTGCAAAGTCTGGGCTTCAGAACAGGACTTACACGGACTTTCTTCCTTTCCCAGTTCAGGTTTTAAAGTCATTATTTAGCACAAGGAAATGAAGAAGGGAGAATGAGGAGAAAACCCCAAAATGACTATGCACTGGGCTAAGGTCTTGGAGGATGTTTCCATAGTGTCTCCGTTTTGATTTTTATGTTGGTGAGAGCAAGACCATTTAGCGCCCTTGGAAGGTAGGGGATTTATACCTTATACCTTTATGCAGGTTGTCGGCATTGTGATTGCTCTCCCCGTGCCTGTTATTGTCATCAGCCACAGCACAGACCTGAACCAGTGTCTTCATTTAGCTAAACCACTGTCTTTTCTGCTATCTCCTTTCTTCCCTTCATCATGAGAAAATGTCACAAGCAGTGAGACTGGGAAGCTGGGTAGACAAGTTTGGTGAAGCTAAACAACTGGTCTACCAAACTTATCTCCATTGTTTATGTGCATGCTCCTAGGCCCATGTGGATCTAACTCTAGTCCCTGGATGGTGCTCTTATCTGGAGCAAATAGAGGGGTCAAGAAAGATATGCTTGTCCTGGAGGCTTGGCTGGAGAGGAGCTGGTTATTCTGAGCTTATCCAGTCATGTCCTCTGTCTGCTGGGGTCTCTTCCCCTGCCCTTTCAGGAGGCCTCTGTTTGAACTGAGAGAGGAAGAAGGTGCTGCTGAAAGGGTTCCTGCTCTCTGGACTCTAAGCTGGGTAGATTCCCAGCTCTTCACCTCATTGAAAGGGAGAGTCAGACTCTAGCAGGTATCCTGGAGTAAAGACAACAATCAACCCCAAACACATCCTGGTGCCAGATCAGTAGCTCAGATCCCCACCACAAGCGAGGCTTTTTCCTGCCTAGCTTTCTGATGGAGGAAGCCTCTGTGTGTGCGTGTGTGTGTGTGTGTGTGTGTGTGTGGCACACGCACGCTCTCTCCACTGATTTACAGGTACTGTGGATCTCCAGATTCAGGAGGAAGAGTGGGCTGGGGGAAGGGAGTTGTCTTTGATCAGAGGCCTGATTAGAACAAGGACCTAATCAGCACTATTTATGATGGTGCTTTATGTGGGAATTTGTGGTAAGTGATGGGAGGGTGTTATGAGAAGGGAGGAGAGAGAAAAGACCACATTGAAATTTAAAGCCCAAGGGATCAGAGAGAAGTTAGAACTTTGAGACAACTTTGTCAACCATGCTCCTCTGCAGGTCTCTGGTCTGAGAGTATCCCAGGGTGTAGAGGGCAACAAGAGCAAGAACACAGCAGGCCCTCCAGGTCACACAGCCCACCTGACTCTAACATTGTGGGCCCTGCATGCTGATGCCTGCTCTAGCAGGTATCCTGGAGTAAAAAGACAACAATCAACCCAAACACATCCTAGTGCCAGATCAGTAGCTCAGATTCCCACCAGCTTTCTGATGGAGGAAGCTTCCATCAGATGGAGGAAGCGTCTCCCAGGCCAGTTTGCCTTTCTCCTTCCATGCCCAATGTTTTGGGAACTATATGCTATAGGAGCCACATTATGACAGTGGGATGAATTTTAATTTGAAATAGGGAGACCTTAGATGGGTCATATGATCTTTTGTAACCTGGATTTTCTTATACCTGAAATGAAGACTGGTAACAGCTCTTTGACCATTTCACAGGAAATGGGGTCCAATGTGACATTGCAAAGTGCTTTGTAAATGCAGAGGTGTGTGTTGTTGCTGTTACTAGAAGTTTGCTTACCTGTTTAATGATGGCATGGAAAGGCAGCTGAAGTTGATGTAGAAATTACTCTCCCAATGATGACATCAGGA
Source organism: Glaucomys volans (assembly GCA_020662805.1). Classification (NCBI taxonomy): domain Eukaryota; kingdom Metazoa; phylum Chordata; class Mammalia; order Rodentia; family Sciuridae; genus Glaucomys; species Glaucomys volans. The sequence goes on from JAJEJO010004612.1 coordinate 11,312, forward strand.
AGTTAGTTCTCCCTTGCATTCAAGTCACTGCAGTGACTTTATTTAAAACCTAACTTGGCCTTTTTTTGTTTTTATTGGAATTGCCTATTGAACCCACAGAGCTTCATTCTCCCCAGTTTTTAAAATTTTGAGACAGGGTCTCGTCAATTTTTCCACGCTGGCCCTGAATTTGCAAACTTCCTGCCTCAGCCTCCTAAGTCACTGGGATTACAGGCCAGTGCCACCATGCCCAGCTCAATTTGGTATCTTTAGCATAAAATCTCCAGAAGCATAGGTAGAGTGCCTGGGGTGTGTATGGCAGAAATGTCTTGATTTAGGAGATACCAGTTCAGTGGTTTATTCTGCTTATACCCATGAGATCTGGACTTGGGCAAGCACTTTAAACTCAGAACTTGACCGCAACATCTGAGAATTCAATGGCCTTCTCCAGGGTGTGCTGAAGAGCCTGGAAGTGGGCTCTGCTCCCATCCGTCATTCTGGCGCCAGAAACCCCAAAACTGTGGCTCTTCAGAGTGGGGTTGGGGAAGGTGCTACTTTTAGGGAGGGTGCCATAAGGGGGGTGGGGGACAGGAGCTGCTGCTCTCATGTCCTTTATGACCCAGATGCTGCTAATGGTAGTCCCTGGCACAGTGACCGCCAAGTGCCCCATGGGAGAAGGATGAAAGAGCTGGGAATCCTCGTAAATTTTTAATCTGAAAAATAAAGAAAGTGTGAATTAGAATTAATGCAGGTATTAAATATTTAAACTTTCTGTACTCACTTTCATTTTTAACATATTCCTCCCTCAAAAGCCTCAATAACGCTTGTCAGATTTGTTCTCAAGATGTCCCTGTCTCTCTGCCTCCCCCCAGGCCCAGCCCCAAAGTTAGAATGCAGGTATTCATCATCCTGATGGAAATTTTCATTTTATTTCTCCTACAGGAACCGTCTGATCTTTCTCTTTCTCTTTCTCTCTCTCTCTTTATATTTATGCTTTCTCTATATGGCAGCATAAATAATTAATGCCATTATAAACACATCCTATGCAAAATATTTATTAGAAAAAATAACTCTTTAATTTGGCATGTCATTTAATTCCAATCATAGCACACAGGCTACAATTAATGCCAGAGCTAGGGAATCCAGCCTGACTGCTAACATTTGCAGAGCTACAATGAAGTGTCCTACATTAAAGCCCCCTTGGACCCTTGACTTTTTGTCACTTGTGTGCATTTGGTTGATGAAGGCAGTTGGTGTCCACTGTCCAGTGTGGGGCTGGGAATGAGTTTGGAAACAAGATAGGAGAGTCACTTCTGTCTTTTGTAAAACGTGGGGTGTTCCAGGGTGTTCCAGGTTCCTTCAAGTGCATTTGGTAGCATGCATCAGAAAGGCCTCTGGAACATTCAGACATAGGTCATTTGTTACACCTTCATGGGGGTGATGATGGTGGGCATTATCCTTGGGATTTTGGCAAGTTCTCACAAAGACCCGACTTGGGGTGTAGTAGCAAATAACCTCCTTGAGGTTGGGCTTTATGCATGAATTTACTTAACAAATGTTTATTGAGTACTCTCTATGTGCTGAGCATTGTGATGGGCCCTAGAGATACACTAAATAAGATGGGATGGAGATGAGAAAACCCAGTTCCTAAGTATTCTACCATTGCCTCTACTCATTTCCTTTCCATGTTAAACAAATTTTCTGCCTATCTTAAGGAATTTATCAGAAGAGCTCCACCCCTAGGTTTTAAGGATTCATGGCTAGAATTTTAATAACTCAATGTTCCTGGATTTATGGATTCCCATGGGTTTAGCACAACCTTGAAAATAAAGACAGAAATACCACTGCCCACTTTCCCCGGGGAGGGATTCTGAAAGCCAAATGAATTGCATCAACATCCTTCTCTCCTGGACCCTAATGTAGACCTTCCTCTGCTGTAAGGGAAGGGGCACTTTTGGGAGACTCCTGACCCTGCCATGATATACGTTGCCATGGGTCACTTCAAGGACTCAAGCATTGAGCTGAAATCTTGGGAGTGTTCATTTCAGCCTCAACTTGGCATTTGATAGCCTATCCTGCCATTGAAAATCTTCTGTAATTTTCCTCACACCTGGCAACATTTAGTTTGTGGTCCCAAGCTAAAAGTCTCCCATTCACTTGTGTCACCAGACTTGTTAATTCTTTAGTGGGGTAGAGAATAATGAGGGGACAACTGATGCCCTGGGGGTTGGGGGAATCTTTTTTTGCAGTTAGCAATTTGCCACTCTTTGGAAGGCCAATATAAGCTCCACTGAGGAGAAAATGAAAACAAATGGCACTTACCTCCCACACCATCTTTCCTGAGAAGCTCCAATGTTCTCTACATTTTGTGTCTCCCAAAATAGGATGGTAGGAAGAAACACAGCAATCATAACCAGTATCCTGCTCTCCTCCCCTAACTGGGGATCCTGGATCAGGGTCTGTTCTCTAATTTGGGAGGTTAACATCTAACTCAAGAGGCCCCCAGGTGTGTCAGGGGCTCTTCACTTAGCTGAGTCTTAGCTGCTTGATGATGACACAGAGGTTCTGCGAGGATAACCCCTGTTCTTTATCCTTCACTGGGGCTGATGGTCCTGCCTAGGGATTTAGGACAAGGAAGTTTGAATGACCTCTCAGTTCCCTGACCTTGCCATCCTTTCTTCTGTATAGAGATAGCCACAGGACTGGGTCCCACCCAGGATCTAGTTGTATTCTGATATGCTTTATTCGGAAGAATCTAGCACTCTCTGGATTATTCCTCAGACCTTGCTGCAGATTGAACTTGGCCATTTTGCCCTGCTTTCAGAAAATGGGCTTCTGTCTTCTAATGCCAGTTTCCCATTTATATACTATGTCCAACCTGATGAGACACTCAGAATCTGTTTCTGGACTTCTCTAAAGCTGGATGCTGCCTGAATACAGTGAACCTTCAACCATATTTGCACCAAGGTTGCTTCCCAATCCCTACCTCCATCAAGTCAGAGTACAAATATGGTTCAACTCTCTCCCTGCTGCTGTCTTCACTCATTCTTTCAATATTGGTCATGCAGATTTGATATCTTGGTACACTGTGCTGGGCACTTGGGTGTCAAAGGAGGCTCAGTTCCTGCTTTTCAGAAGGCTCGGATTTCAGTTTTACTTAGTACTTCAATGTGTGTCCTGTTGTGAAAATTGCAGAGTTGAGAGAAGGGATCGCAACAAATTGATGACTTTTTTCTAAAAGAAAAAAATGAAAACATCCCACAAAGCCCATAAAGACACATTTCCTTTGTAGACCTGCTCCAGCTCATAGACCAGTGTATTTCCTTGGCTCTGCTCAGCCCACCGAAACTAGAAACAACATGACTCCAGTAGGAACTGGAGAGGGGCTTATTAAGGGGAAGCCACCTCTGCTCACCCCCTGTGACAGATGCACCATTGGGTCGCTTGGTTCAGTTAATAAAACCTGTTCTTGTTTTCCTAATGTTTTGTGCCTGGAGTGGCAGGGCCATGCCCTATAAGTGCTACAGGGACAAACCAGAGAATACAATGAGCCCAGAGCCACTCAGTGCCTTTTATTGAACCTGACAAATATCCAATAAACCAGGCTTCTTGCCTACACTCGAGAACATTTGATACAAATTGCATGAAGGCTTGAAAGGAAGAGTATTTCAAATGGGGAGAAGTGCTAGTAATGATGGTGCCTCTGGGCCCCTGTGGGCAGTGGGGGTGTAAGGAAAAGCTCTCCAGGTGCTTTTCTGTAAGTAGGTCTCAATGTGACTGATCCTGGATCCTTAGGTGACTGATCTACTAACAAAATATCTGAGTCTTAGTGAATAATTATAACTGACATCTAGGAAAACCTTTATCAATTACCTAATGCTGGCATATATCATCTCAGGGAATGCACATATCAACCCTGAGATACAGAAAGTTGTGATTGTGAAGGTCACATGACTAACATATAGCACAGCCAAGGCTCAAGCTCAGATCTCACTTTTATATCTTGTGTTCCTTTGACTTTCCATTTTTTCCAGTGCCCTCTCTACAATTCTGAGGATTCAAACCTTATTCTCCCCAGACCTGGAGTGAGCTTTAAAGAGACGCACTTTGGGCTTTGATTACATGATGTAAAGAGGACACAGGGACAACTTTCCAGCTCCTCCAACAGAAACAACCTTCTTTATGGTGTCTTCACTTCTTCATTATTCCCACTGACTCCCAGTACCTTCAGCTTGGGGTCCACTATGCACAGGAAAGGAGTAGTGAGGAATCAATGCTTTCTGGAAAACATTTTCTGGAAGTGAGAGAATTGGCTACTCCATCTGCCTCACTTGTTTCTAGGGTTGATGGAAGCACCATTGTGTCTGGCTGCTGTGCAGAGGGGACATCTTGTATGCAGGGGGCCAGAGTCAAAAGACCTACATGTCAGTGCCCATTACTCAGGAGTTTAAACCATCCGGCCTGCTGCATCATTCTGCCCAAAAGCATGCCCAGCTGCCCAGAAATTGGGCAGAGATGATGGGCAGGGCAGGAGAGGGTGGGTGGCTGTGCAGATCAGAAGGATGGATGAGAAGATGGACAAGTCCTCCAGGTGGGGTTTGGAGGTCACCATTAGGTGTTTGCATTTACAGCCCAGTATGTTTCTCACCATTTGAAATTCTCCTAAAAACCCAGGGGAGCAGTTGAAAATATCCCAGGTAATATGAAAATGAATAAAGGCTCAGCAAACAGAGCCCAGCTTCTGAGCAAACAGCTAGAAAGGCAGTCAGACAGGCAGAACGAGTAAAGGGGTGAATGCAAAAGGAGGGCTCAGCTAGGAGGAGGAGAGGGAATGTGGGTCAGGGCAGATGTAGTTCCCACTGTCCTCTGCTGCCAAGATGCCCTCTCTGCCACCCACCTCCCTAGAGGGTGAGGAAATTGGTGCAAATAAAACATCTCTTAACTTTGGGATGGATGGAGAGACTTCAGTGGAAAATGGTTCACAGTCCTGTGTCTTATGCAGTATTTTTCTACAATGGAAGGAAATTTGGATATGAGTTAGGAGGTCTGGGTTCCAGACCCAGCTGTCACTACATGATCTTGGGATGATCTATGGGAAATCCTTAGTTTTTGTTTTTGATTTTGATTTACTATTATTGATGAAGACTTGGATTCACATTTGACCTCTCATTGGGTGGTGCTAACATCTTTTGGAAGCATATCCCTTGAGACACACATGTGACATGGATGGCATGTGAGCAAAAACCAGCAGCATAATCTTCTTGGTTATCAGACAAGGGTAGGACCTGGAGAGGGGTTGTTTCCTTCTAACAATGGTGAAGGTAGCATTACATTGGCTCTGGGGCCACAGGGTAGAACTGGAGGCTGGGATGTATCTGACAGATACAGGTTTCTTAGAACTTACCCAGTGTCCAGAGCTATGTTGAGCATTTGCATTTGTCATCTCATTTACTTTTATACTAATCCTTTGAGCAAAGGGTATATTGTCCCTACGTTAGGATGAGACTTAGAGAACTCACGTAACTTGCCCATAATCAAGTAACTTAGGTTTCACTTGGGTCTGAATGACACAGGAACCCACATTCTGAACCACTGCATCACATGAACTTCCATGCCCTATGGTCCTGGGGAGAGGAATCATGTCCCTGGAAGGAGATGCTTAGCAGTAGTAGATCAAAACCCCCAAATCCTACCTCCCAGAGGGGATCTATTCCCTCACCAGAGCACAGAATGGAGGCACAGTGTGGTGTTCCAGTCCCTGGGCAGTACTGGCTCTCTGCATTGCAACTCTGCCAGTTCATACAGGACAGCTATTCACAAAACCATGCCCTTTTGTTTGTTTGTTTTCAATTTTTTAATAAACTAGAGAACAAGCTGTGCACAACCATAGTGCCAAGAAGGCAGGCAAGGACATGCAAACAAGAAGCTCAGTGGGGACAGACAGAGCGGTCTGCTGCTAGGAGGACTCAACCCAAGGTCTCACTAATTTTCCCAGCCAGGTCTCTGTGGGCAATGGCCCTTGGCTACTCTCTCAGTTATTTGTCTTCCCTGCCAAATATTCTAGGTCCTTGGGAGCCTGAATGACTACCTGTCAGGGATGTTAGAATAACTGAAAACTCTTGCTTTAGGTGGAAGATCAGAGCAGGAGGCTAAGAGGATGTCCAACTCCAAGATGCTGCATATGTCCATCTATTATTATGTGCTGACTATGGGTCAGGTCCAATCCAGGGGTACAATATAGATAATGCAGAAAATCTAATCATAAGTTGCTTCTGTAAGAGAGGCAGTCAACCAATACAAAGTGCCTAATGTGTGCAAGGCTTTCTTGTAGGAGCAGGGTATAGTGTTGAACAAGAAAGTCTCTGCATTGCAGATTCTGAGTGAACACACAAGAAAGCAAATATGGAAATAAGAAAATATTAGGTTCTGATACATGAGGTTAAGTAGATAAAGTAGGATGCTATGGGAGAGGACCTGGGCTGAGTGTTGGGGAAGACTTCCTGAGGATGGTATATTTGGACTGAACCTGACAGATGAGAAGATGGCAGCCATGAGTGGAGGAGGAGAGAGAATCTCAAGCAGAAGGAAAAGCCAGAGCAAAGCCTTTAGAATGGGTTCAAGCCAAAGTGCTCAGGGATTTAGCAGGCAAGAAGGAGAATGAAGACATGCGGTCAAGAGGCAGAGAAGGACCTTAGGGGTTAGGAGACAACGCAGAGACAACTAGAGCTTACCCTACTTACAGTGGGAAGCCATTGGAGGGCTGGAGGTGGGAAACTGGAAAGAGCTGACTGTCCTTTAGGAACAACACTCTGGCTGCAGTGTGGGTCTAGGAGATCTGGCAGGAAGCTCTGTTGACCATGGCAGTGAAGATAGACAATGCAGTTGGATTCCCATTCACTGTGGGAGTAGAGCTGAGAGGACCTCTGGTGAGGAGGATATTATTGAGGAAAAGGAAATAACCAAGACCAACTTGTATGCTTTTAGCAACTGGGTGAAGAGCATACTTTTTACTTAGATGGGGAAAGCTTGGCATGAGTGGGTGTGTGGGTTTAAGAGGGGAAATTAAAAGATCTGTTCTGAATATGTTAAGTCTAGGATGCCTCTGAGACACTCAAGTCGAGATGTTGAGTAGATAGTTGAATACAGATGTCTGGGATCTGGGAAAAGGAACAGCTAGAGATGTCAATCTGAGAGACCTGAGCGTGTGAGAATGTATTTAAAGATACAAGACTAGATAAGATCACCTGGGGAGAAACAATACAGAAAGGAAGAGTGCTCCAGTATTTTTAGAAAATGCCAACAGAAGAGACTAAGGAGTGCTAGAAAAGTGTGTGAAAAGCCAGATGAATGACTTGTCAAAATCTGGAGAAGAAAGATTTTTGAGAAGCTGCAGTGATCAACTGTGCCAAATGCTATTAGGAAGTGAAGGTGAGAATGGATGATTGACTGTTTGCTTTGGCATGATACAATTACAGGTCATCTTGGCAATCGGTCGTCAATGGAGTGGTGGGTAATCAAGCCCAACTGGAGTGAATTGAGGAGAGAATGGAAGATGAGAAAATGGAGACAGTATAGATGACTCCTTTGAACAGACTTGCAGGGAAGGGGAGCTCAAAAAGAGGTAGAAAATGGAAGGAGAAGTGGGGTCAAAGGAAGGCTTATTTAAAGGAGGACAATATGGAGGTTTGTTTTTATGCCAATGGGAGGGTCCAGTAAAGAGGGAGAGAATGATACTGCAAGAAGAAATTGAACAGTTGAGGAAAACAGAAGTTCTTGAAATAGCATGGAAGTATGGGTTCAGAGCCCATGAAGGTACCGACCTTGGATAGGAGCCAGGACTCTTTTTCCATTGTGAATGGGGAGTTGAGATGACCAGAGTATTTTGGTTCTGCAGCAGATGCAATAAAGGACTTATTGATGGGAAGATGAGGTAGTTCTCATCTTATAGAAATTTATTTTGTCTAGGAAGTATAGTGCAAGGTCATCAGCTGGGAGGGGGTGCCAGAGACTGGGAGAGAGAGAAGGAAGTATGATAGTTTCCCCAGAGATTGGGAAATTGAATTTTCTAGGGAAGAGTAGTAGGTTTTTCTGCCAGTGTTGAGAGTGAGATTTGTGGTCATGTTTGTAGTGAATCTACTGAGCAAATTTGTGTCATTTTTCTCCAGCAGTGTTCAGCTTCTCTGGTGCAGGCCAGTAAGTGAGTAGGATGCCAGGGCTGGAGTCCTGTTAGGCTAAAACAATGGAGAGGAGCTTCAGGAAGGTCAGGTATTGGCAGGGGAGAAGTTCAAGTGCTGGATTGTGCAGTCAGAGTGGGTAAGGAGGGAAGCAAATATATGCAGAGAATGATAAAAATGGATAACCATAAAAATTGGTTTTTAAATAAAATGTGGTTAGAGAATTGCTGGAGTGGGAATGTTAGAATAAGTTATCTTTAAGGAAGACAGCAATGGTCAGGGACTGGGATGTAAGAAATCTACATTCCATAGGTGATTCAGTTATTCGTGTGATAAAGTCTACAGAATGCCCTCTGAGTGAAACAAAAGGCGTTAGAGCTAAGACGGTCAACAAATTAAGAGGCCAGAATATTGGATGGATCATTTTCATGAATGTCAAAGTCTTCAACGATGATGGCAGAAATAATGGTGGAAAAGGAGTCATCGATGTAGGTGTTAAAGTCATCCATGAGTGAGAAGGAATGAGAGTATTATGTATATATGAGAGTCATGAGGTCTGATGATAGAGCTTCAAGTGAGCTTGATTTTTTTTAATTTTTTTTTTTAGTTGTAAATGGACATGATACCTTTATTTTACTTATTCATTTTATGTGGTGCTGAGAATTGAACCCAGTGCCTCACACATACAAGGCAAGTGCTCTCCCACTGAGCCACAATCCAAGCCCTGAGTT
>JAJEJO010004612.1:20295-53233 GCA_020662805.1 Glaucomys volans
ATTTTATTTAGAGACAGGGTCTCACTGAGTTGCTTAGGGCCTCGCGCTAAGTTGCTGAGGCTGGCTTTGAACTCGCGATCCTCCTGACTCAGCCTCCCAAGTTGCTTGGATTACAGGCATGCGCCACCGCGCCCGGCTCCTGAGTTTGGGTTTTGAAAGAAGAAAGAAAGAGTTTAGAAACTGCCATGGGGAGCAAGAAAGACATGCCCACCTGTGGATCTGATGTTCATGTCATATGGAAGGCAAAAATGACTCCTCTGGAAAGGGCTTCTGAGAAAACACATTCTCTGGGGGTGGCTGGGTTTCACCTAAAGGAAGAAGGTGAAGAAGAAACTAAGAGAGGACCAAGATTTCTGGAAGCCATGATTAAAGGACCTGGGGAGCAGGCAGCATGTCTATACTGTGGTGCATAATCTTGGAGGTATAGACTCATGATGGCAACTCAGGAGAGTGGGAGGTAGAGGCTTGATGGGGTCAGTCCTAAAAAGTTCAGCAGTCTGTGATTGAGGACACTGAGATGGCTGGTCTCAGCTTGTGATAGGGATATGGGGCCTTCAGCTGAAGACCTGGGGAGAGGGGTGACTTGCTGGAGTTAGCACAATTTGGTGATTGAAGATGTGGACAGCCCACCCTTGGATAGTGACCCTGTTCCCCTGTGTAATGATCATGTCAGGAGAATGAAAAAGAGAGAGAAAGGCATTTTTTGTATCCCAAGTCAACTATTTTATTTTTCAGATGGAGAAACTGAGACTCAGAAAGATTCTGAGCTAATAGGTTTAATACGCTATACCTTCAGACAAAGGTATAGTGTATAGTTTGTATACACTGCCTATCTACAGCTGGTGGAAGGAGTATGAGTCTTGGGGAAGTCAGTTCTCCCAACCTGACTGAGCAGGGAGAACACTCTCTTGCTGTGCCTGCTCTTCCTGTTCCTCCTTGCAGTCACCATACTTGTTCCGAAAAGGGACATACATGTACCTGGCTTGGAGGGACCACTAGAAACCATGTTTGCTCCATCCCTATCTCCCCAATAACACTTTGGTCAAGTGCCCTTGTTTGTCTGACTTTGGGACCTCCATCTGTAATTGTGGGCACACCGGTGCAGCAACAAGTGGGTGTGGTGGCCTGCAAAGTGCAGTGGGTGAGGCCGTACCCAAACCTCTCAGCACTGGGCCAGATTATCTCCTGGAGTGGCCTCTTCTCTGACCAAATGAATGAATCATTTGCTGAGTATCCTGCTTCGAAGGTCAAACCTAGTTGAGGACACCAGACTTGTACGCAGACATTCATGGACTTAGTGATAAGAGACAGGAGAGGTCTTTGGATTCACATTTTAGATGGGGAAAGTGAGGCTGTAGGAGCAATGGACAGAGCTCTACCTAGGCCTATGAGCTCTTGGTCCAAATCTATGCCACTGATGTGTGCTATCTTATTTTATGTGTAGAGTCTCCCAAGGGGGCCCTGCACCCAAGGGGCTATCTAACAGGCCTTGCCCATCTCTCCTTCCTGCCAAACCTCTTGAAGGTAGAACAAGAGGTAGAAGTGGCCCACACCCATAGGCCAGACCAGGTGCCCAGTAGATTGTGGTGTCTGGGAGGTCCCTTTGCTATTCAGGAACTGAAGAACATGGCCCTGATGAGCTGGCTCCTGCCTTTCAGGCCCTCTTTCCTTTCAGCCTGTGTAAGTGTTAAATACAGCATCAAATTAAGCAAAATTAAATACATTTCCATGCAGCATTTTTCTCTTGACGGAATCAAACAATGCGGTTGCCATAGCAACAGCCTCTTCTGAAAAGGTCACCTGCAAGAAACTGTGTTTTAGGTACAACTCAAGGAGATTATGGGGGATTAACTCATTTTATACATATATATTAAATATATATTTTTTCTTTAAAGGGACTGTTATGAAAGAATATTATCCAACTGAGTCAGAAGATACCCACAGAAAAATTTTAAGTCCCTGATAAAGATTTTTTTCTTTCTTTCTTTTTTTTTTTTTTTAACCAGCATGCAGTGGGGTGATATCTGAAATGGCGACTTTGTGTTTTTACTTGGCTTTAATTAAACCTCAGTCGGGGCTGAGAAATGTGGTGAAGCGAGATAATTGCACTATTCCCAGTACAGTTTTTAAACTCCAGCTTTGATATGCACCTCGTGACAGCCTGAACCTGCACCCAGACTCTTGGGGCTGCTTCAAGCTCAGCTTATAACCGCCCTTCTTAACCTGTGGGCATCTGGGGGATGGCCATGGGGATTGTGAGAGGGAAAGGAAGCCTGGGGGAGCAGGGGCCCAGGCCCTCTGCACAGAGGCAAGGCAAGGCCATGACTCCCCTAAAAAGTTCATCTTTGGTATTTGGGAGTTCTCTAGTGGACTTTGGGAAAGAACATGCACAAGCCAGTTTAACTCAGAAACAGTGGGATGGGTCTTCTCTACCTTTTCCTATAATTAGGAAAGTATTGTGGAATTTCTTGAAGAAAGCTTTACTAGATACGAGTTAAAATGGACTGCCTGGTACAGGTTCTTTGCGCGTAGGTGCAGGTGATATAAGAGGTGCTACGTGTTTCTTTTCACTGTTCACTGTAAAACCCCTGTGGAGTCCCCCAAGAAAGAGGCTCCAAGTGTCATACATTGGCAGGGCCCCACACAGTTGGTCCAGGCCACCTGTGGTGTCCTAGGAGTGGCAGACTTCTGGCTGTTCTAGCCAGGGTGGTGGACATCTGTGGCTGAGTTGGGCAAGGGGTTTTCCTGGCCACTTTCCATCCACCTACTTGGTCCTTCTCTCTTTCCAGGAGGAGAAAGGGTAGGACCCTACTGCAGGCCAGAAGTATGGGGGCCTCTAAGCAGAGGGTTAGGATAGATGGGGAAATAGGACTATGCTGGCTGTCTGGGCACTAGACAGTCAGCTTCTCTGGAACCCAAGGTCATCACATTCCAGATATAGTCCAGAACTTATTGGCCAGTATCTGATGATGTTCAGTTTCCCCTGGAGCTCAGGTCACTTTCTAGGGCCTTGCCTCCACTTTGGGCCTATAAGTCTATGACCAGCACCAACTCATAACTAACACAGGAAAACATAGACTGGAATCCTGGGCTACTTACATGTGAAAAGGCCAAATATTACTCTAGCAATGTGTAGAGCTGGCTCAGTTTAAACAAATACTCTCAGAAATGTCCCTCCCCTCAACACCATTCTTTTCATTCTGTTTTTTTTTTTTGGGGGGGGGGGATCAGGAATTTAACTCAGAGGTACTTAACCATTGAGCAGCATTCGTAGCCCTTTTTAAAAATTTTAAATTTTGAGAGAGGGCCTTGCTAACTTTCTGAGGCTATCTTTGAACTTGTGATCCTTTTGCCTCAGCTCCCAAGCCACTGGGATTGCAGACATGTGCCACCACACCTGGCTCTTCCCTCAACACTGTTGGGATGGTTGACATGAGGACACATAGCACTTCTTTCCTCTTCTGTTCCCAGACTGCAGTCCCTTCCCTTAACTGACCCCAGTGCTAGAAAATATAGGCCTGTGTGGTGTAAAGAGGGAGAGCTTTCAAAACAGGTAGACCTGAGTTTGAATTCTGGTTGACCACTTACCAGTTGGATGCCTTTCATTCCTGTTCTATCAAGAGGGGATAATAAGAGCTACCATCTTAAATCACAGGTCCTTAAAGGGCTGTTCTGAAGATTAAATGAAATGACCTCAGGGAAAGTGGCTGGATAACATAGGTGTTCGATGGATGTTTGTTGACTATTTCAGGAACATGACTTTTGTACAAAACAAACCGTGTGTTTCCTTTCCTGAGAAATCCAGCCTGCCAGCCCAGGGACCACTGCAAAGATTAAAGAAGAAACAGCAATTTCTATCTCTAATCCCCTAATGCAATCACTGGAGGTTTTCTTGAACGCTTAAGAAAAGCAAATCTATAGTTACCCAGGGAAGAATTTTATTTTTAGCGTAACTCAGTCCTCTGCACTCACGTGTACTCTTAGAACAAGATCTCCAAGTACCTGGCCAGACTAGAAAGATCTTGGAAAGACCCAAATAGAGAGGGTCTTTCCAAATAAGATTATCCGAACAGCTCGTATCTCTGTTCAGGACAAGATGGAGCTGCTGTTACCAGGATAGTGCTCTTGTTCTGGTTGTTTGGTGGGGGCTTTGGCCATGTTCCTTTTCCTGTCTTAGGTCCCACCACTGAGCTTGTCAACTGAGATCTCCAAAGTCCTTTCAGAAGACACTTGGTGAAGAGACACTGCCAGCTCCAAGCCAGTGGTGTTATGAAAGGGTTTTGTAGTCAGACAAAATTGGGCATGAAACCTACCTCTGCCAACCTTTAGCTATATGACCTTGGGCTAGTTATTTTCTACTCAGAACTTCAGTTTCTCATCTGTAAAATGGAAACATACTGATATCTGACAGTATCACTGCCAGGTTTAAATGAGACAATGCTTATGAAATGCTCACCATCATGACTGACACATAGCAGTCTCAATCTGTGGCATCACCATTCTTTTTTGTTTGTTTGTTTTTGCAGTGCTGGGCTTGAGCCCAGGGACACTCTACCACTGAATTTCATCCCTAGCCCTTGCTTGTTTTTGAGGCAGTATCTAAGTTGCCAAGGCTGGCCTCAAACTCACAATCCTCCTGCCTCCACCTCCTGAGTTGCTGGGATTATACATGTGCATCATTGCGCCCAGCAACATCATCATAATGCCACACATTGATTTCAATCTGTGGTAGTCATCAGAATCACCTGGAGGGCTTATTAAAGTGCAGATTGCTGGGCCCCACTTCTGGAATTTTTAAATTTTATTTTAGTTTTTTATTTTTACAGACTTCATTTTGATTCACATATGGGGTACAAATTTTCATTTCTATGGTTGTGCATGATGTACATTCATATCATTATTGTTAATCATACATGTACATAAGGTAATGATGTCTCTTTCCATCATTTTTCATACCCCCACCCCTTCCCCCTCTCATTTCCCTCTACATAATCTCAAGTTCCTCCATTCTTCTCTCACCCCCCACCCCCCAACCAGATTTTATATTATCATCCACTTATCAGGGAAAACATTTGGCCTTTGGAATTTTGATTCAGTAGATCTGAGATGGGGCCTAAGAATTTGTATTTTGAACAAGTTCCCATGTGATGTTGATGGTCCAGGGACCACACTTGGAAGAGCACTGGTCTGTGCGATCCAGTGAGGGAAGTGTTTGACTATGATTCATCTGAGCATTATAGGCATCTGACTTTGTCACAAAGGCTTCCACGTGAACTGAATTCAGGCTAATGCTGTCCAGGAGAACTTTCTGCAGTGATAGAAATGTTTTTTCTCTCTCTGCTGCTCAATTTAGTAGTTGCCAGCCACGTGCGATGATTGAACATTTGAAATGGGGCCAGGTGGCTGAGGATTGAACTTTACATTTAAATTTAAATAACCACATGTGACTAATGGCTACCATATTGGACCATGCTGACAAGATGTAGTTTGATGAAGGCATATCCATTCCCAGAAAAATGAATGGTTCAGTGGATACATCACCTCAAGAACTGAGATTGGGGTCAAGACAAAATTGCTGCCACCTACTCCTTCAGTGTGTTCTTTCTGCCTTAGGACCTTCTCTGGAGACCTTTGGAGTCAACTCATGAAGCTTTACCCTTCCATCATCCACCTGAATATCTAGTTATGCTACTCTCTGGAAGAGGCAGGAACAATTGAAATAAAGGAAATGTAGGGTTTGAATGTCCAAGTGGAATAAATAATGACAGATCTCTTAGGGACAATGACATCTCCTCTCAGCAGAGATCGCTAGGGCCATAGCCAGTATACTTCAGGGATAGAATAAAGACATTTTCTGAAAGGAAGTAGAGTCAGACAGCAATATGATCTTTCAGGGTTAGAAGATAGAAGAACAAGTGGATCAGTTAGAAGGAAAACTTTGTGTGACCCAAAGCAAGACAGATTATAACAGTTTGAAAGACAGAAACTAATTCCTCATGGAGAGTGGGAAAGAAGAAAGTGGTATCTATGGGCACAAAGGAGAGATGCTTGTCAATTAAGGACATTTCTGTGTGTGGCAAACTGGTACAAATTCAAGAGGCACTCTGAATGTTTGTCCTAAAACCTCTCATCTCATGCTGTGTCTATTCTGCTTGGGAAAGTGACATGACAGTCAAGGTCACTGGTTCTGAGAGTCACAAAAATGGGGCTTAAAACTAACTCTGCTCCTCCTGAGCTGTAGGACCTTGGGCAAATTATGCAAGCTCTCTAGCCTTGGTCTATCTGTAAATGGAAATAAAAATGGTGCACACCTATAGGACTGTTTTGAAAATTAAATGAGATAGAGATCTCAAGTGCTTTACACATGGCAAGTGGCATTTGGATGGCAGCTGTGACTATGTTACACACACCACTGACCTCCCTCTTGGGCTCTGCAATGAGTTCCTCCCTGGGTTGTCTCATAAGGGCAATATGAGAGCTCAGACTCCAGGATCCCTTCTCTGAGTGTTTTTTGGATGCTTTGGGTAGAGGTGACCTCTCTTCCCGCCACCTCCCAGGGGAGTGCCTTTATTCCACAACAGCAGCCATGATGGATTGTGGTCCCCGATAGCGCCAAGACACAAGGAATAACATCACCAGAAAACCAACTTAAGCCTGGCCTGATTTAGTACAGAGAAAATGACAGCTGCTGTGCTCGGCTGGCTTCCACCCAGCAGAAGGCTATTTTTTGCAAATAAAATGGTAAGTTGCTAATCAGAAAGATAAATTAAGAAGCATTAAGATAATGATGGTCTAATCACCGTCCACACAGAGAATTGCTAGAGTGAATATCCAGGCTACCGAGTGCTTGAGCGCATTTGGTGATTATTTGTGTTATGAAGGGAATGATAGATTCCAGGCCTGGAATCCATCTAGCTCAGGAAACCCACAAGACCAGCCTCCACCAGGGACTTCTGGAGGTCATCTGCTCCCCTGCCAGCCTCCACTCCCAGCTCTGAGCTGCCTCCCCCAAACCATTCTTTATCTCTGGCTCTTCCATTACTGAGGTTCCCTAGCTTCTATGAAGGCATCTCTGGGTCTAGCTGTTTAAGTGCCCAGTATGTTCCTGCTTGGGGAACGACTGGCCTTGTGGGGGATATGCTCTAGTCTGGGAGCAATAGAAGGAGCCCCGTCTGGGAGCCAGCAACCACATAGCAGAGAATGGAATCTGGGCTCCCCGTTGGGCAGACATTGATCCCATAGCATCATAGAACCTGTAACGATCAGCACCATGGAGACAGTTGCTCCCCTCACTCTGAGAGGACCTAAGGCTGAGGAGAGTCATTTGTTCACTATGTCAAAACAGCCAAAATGGGGATTTGGCTGGTGCTCCTATACATGCTCTCCTGCCTTTAAGAGAGCTCTAATGCTAAACTGAGAAGGAATGTTGAGAAATCGTACCCAGATTCCCAGTTCTCTCCTGATGCCTCATTGGGGATAAGAGCATTGAAGGGTGTTAGAAATGAAATTAAATAAATAGAGAACTCCCAGTTCATAGAGAGTCTTGCCAGGCTAAGGAGTTTAGATTTGGTCTACGATTGGACTATAAATCATTTAACTTCTCTTAAGTTTCTGTGTAGACTCACCTGCATCTTCATCTTTAAAGTGGGAATAATAAATGACGCAACCTATAAGTCTGCCGTGAGGCTTAGCTGGAAGGTTGCAGGTCACCTGCTAAGCTTGGCATTGTAGTTATTGCTGTGAGTCCATGAAAGCCAGCAGTGTTGTGCCTGAGTCAGCTGGCGTCAGCCTGCGAGATCTGGTTGGTCAATTGTCAGAAATTTTGCAAGGTAATGGTTTAACATAGCCATTGATAAAATTAAGTTGTACAAATTTAGTGTTAAATAAATCACATAAAAAATAAGAATTACTCTAAACTCATGGCTTCCTAAGCATTCTATATCAGTTATGTCCTCAGTTATTTAAGTCTATCAGATCTGTAGGGGGAAATGGCGTGTAAAGTGCTACTCTACATCTTTTCCCAACTTTGTGTTCAGTAGCATCACATTAGTAACTTGTGGTAGTGTTCTTTCAGAGAGCTGGTTGTTCAATGTTTACCGGCACACCACTGGCCCAAGTGTGTATTCCATAAGTGGGGGGTGGGCTACTGTGGGTCATGAAGGACCCTAAGAAAAGCCCCAACCTAGAGCTGGGCACAAAGTGTATACTAAGTTCATGATGGACCTATCTGGGGAGATGGGAGAGGAAGAAAGGCAGGATGAAGACCAGACTTGGGACCAGGACAGCTATGCTAACAGGTAGGCTGAAAACCACAGCTGGTGACTAATGGATATCTGAGTACTTCACAAATTCAAAGTCCTAAACACTTGCATTTTTAAAAACTGAGTTAAAAAAAAAAATCAGATCACATCTTCAAGGTATTAAGAAGGTGTCATTGAAAAGTTCCCTGGTAAAGAACAGAATAGAAGAAAGAATCCCTTTGGAACATAAAGTGTTCCTCTTTCCAAAGCGGACATTTTTTTCAAAGTGAGTTTCACCAGCTTACATACAAGATTTGAACCTGAGGTTCTCATGGACACCACACCACCACTGCCCACTTCCCTGGCCCTAAACTTACCTCTGCCCACTCCTCCTTGCTGCCTGCTGAGGTTGTGGGGAGAAGGAGTGCTCAGCCCTGCCTGGCCTGCACTGTCTGTCTGGACCCTGCCAGGCCCACCCAACTTCATACTGCTGGACTGGGCTGCCCATCCATGCCTGTTCCAACCTCCCCTCAGTTCCTCGAGAATCTGGCCTTGGATTCCCACTGTAGAGACATCTGCAGCCCTGGGGCTTGGCCCTTTCCCGTTCCCAGGGCTGGTGTTGTGGTTTGGCCAGGGCCTCCCAGGAATGACTTGGCCAGAACATGCGGGAAGGACAGCACATGCTGTAAGTTGCAGAAGGAGCATGGTCCCCGTTTCTCCTCATTCCTTCTCCAAAGAGAGGGCACTGCTTCTTTCATCCCAGAACACATGCACTGAGTGTGAATTCCTCCAGCTCCCTTGAGCAAACACTTTTGAATTTCCAGTGCCTGCCAGTGGACTTGCCAGCCAAGGAGGCCCTCTTTTTGTTGACTTTCTTTCTCTTGGGCATTTGGTATTAATACTCTCACCACATTATTCCTCACGAGGTACGTATTTTATTATCCCCATTTTGTGGATGAGAAAGCAAAGCCACAAAGAGGCTTATTAGTTTGCTCCAGGCCATGTAGTCAGTAAGTGGTGACCATATGGCTTCAGGGCCGTATGATCCCAGAGTCCAGACCCAACCACAACACTGTGCTCCCTTTAGGGAGCAGCCAGTGGATGGAGGGGAAGCAGCAAAACTTTGGGGAGGATTCAGGTGTGGGTGCAGCCTGGGCAGTCTCCGTGCAGGGTACCCACATGCCTCCAACCTCATTGGCCTGGCTTATCAACCCTGGGACTGGTGGGGCGACTCACACAGCAAAGCCCAGTCCCCTGCACAGAGCCACCATGGCCACAGCCTGAGGAAAGGAGGACCTGGAAGGCAAATGCTCTGAGGTCCTTATGGAAGCTGACTTCTCCACCCCATGTCTTCAGGAAGAAGGGGTGCCCAGGGCCTGACCATTTTCCCTTTCCTCTCGGTTCAGGGCAGTCACTGTCACAGATCCCTCCAAAACCTGGGTGTCTCCAAGGCGAACCTGGAGCAAATGTGACTTTGGGCTAGTTCCCAGCCAGCTGAGTGCCTGGGGAGGAAAGGAGCTGGAAATTCCTGAAGACTAGTCTTCTGGGGAACAATGAATCTTCTTCCTCCCGGGTCTCCCTGGCAGCTGCTGAGCCACAGAATTTATCGGAGCCCTTCACTCTCTGTGACAGGCTGCTAATGAAAGGGAGGCTAGACTTCTGTGTCTGCCTCCTTTGGTTTCTTACTTGTTGGGGGATTCTATCCCCAAGAGGGGACAAGTGACTGGAAGCCAGAAGGGCCCCACAGAGTCCTGCAGCCTGTCAGCAGGGTTTGGCTTGAAAGGCCCCCGCCGAGGGCCACCCAGGGGGCTGTTCCCAGCTCCAAGTACCTGCCGGGGACGTGAAACATGCCCTGGGATTAATGGGAACCAGATGGGCAGGGCGGCCCCTCCACCTGGCCTCCTCTGCAGAGCAACTCAGAGTTCTGGCATGGCGGAGAAGCTTTTCTTAGGAGTTCTCAGATCCTGTTTTTTGTTCCAGGCCACATGCCCAGGAACAGAAGCCAGGACTCTTGGCCCTTGCCGTCCAGATGAAGAAATGAGGAAGTGAGGCAGGACCTCAGAGGTCATTCAGTGAGAGGGTTCTCAGCCCAGGCTGTGTGTGAAAATCACTGGGCGGAGGGTGTGGGGCGGGGAGGGGGTGGCTATTTAAAGCTACCTTAGTCCAAGCCCTACCTTAGATCACTACATAAAAATCACTCAGGAAGGGGCCAGGCGCTCCTTTAAGCTTCCCAGATGTGCCAATGTGCTGTCCAGGTTGAGAACTGCTAAACTCTTCCTTTATAAACACTTCCATAGGGAGGAAGTGGACACTCCAAGGTCACACAGTCAGGACCAGTGACTTGTCTCCAATTCCTTCTCATGGTGCCCTTTTCCATGTCCCCATGACCCAATGGCTCTACAGAGTACCTATGAAAGATTGCAGTTGCCTTTTTTCTTCTGCTTCGCCTATTTTACTTGCCAGTTTACGCCCCTCCCCTCCTCTAGACTGTGTGCACATGCACCTTCTCTAAGGAGGCACTGCCTGGCCACCCTTGTTCTTCTGAGTTCTCGTGATGTGGCCCATCCGTGGCCTTGCTACTCAAAGTGTGGCCTGATGACAAGTGGCATCAGCATTGACTGGGAGATGGTGAGATTTCATAGGCTACGCTCAATCCAGACCCACTGAATCTGAGTTAGCATTAGCTATTTTTTCGTTTAAGATGTACTCTCAGATTCATCTGTGTAGGTTTCGTCCCAACAATAAAATTGCCTTCTTCCTCAGTCAGGGGACCATGTCTTCAGTGTCTTGCATCCAACATGCAGCAACATAGCACAGTTCAAGGCATGTGGTAGGTGCCATCTACTTTTTGTTGACCTGAAATCATATCTCCCAACTGACCAGGGCATAGAGATCTCAAGAGGATGCACACAGTCAGGAAATCCCCAGCTTCTCAAGCTGAGCCCATACTAGACTGAGGCTCCACTGATCAGGGGAAATCTTTCAATTGCCAGTTGGGAGGCTCCTCCGTAGAATAAGTCTGGAAACAGGAAGAAGGAAATGAATATCCCCTTATGGCCAAATCGGCTCAGGCCTGTGGTAGGCGGCTGCTCTCTTTCTGTCCCAGCCACCCACCCCTGTGATCTGGGCAGATAGTGCAAATTTATCCTTCTGTTCCCCTTTCTCCCAAATAGGAATGATAACATCTGCTCCACTAACTTCTGTGGTCAATTTTAATTGTGGACACCTAGAAGGCATTTGGTAAAATGTTTTGAATGAGGATCGAATGGGACCACAGATGTGAAAACACTTTGATGCTTCTAGTCTCACTAACATATAAGGACATTTTCTTATTTTTCACTTTCCCATTTTCTGGATGAGCAAACTGAGACTTTATTCTCAGCCAAGAGCTTTCAGGTTCTGAAACAGCTTTGAGCATAACCATGTGCCCCTGGGAGTCTCCATGGAAGAAGGCCGTGCTCATTTAAGAGCAGATCAGATTCCACCCAGGCCAGAACAGGGAGTTAGCCTGGCAGGTCATAGTGGAAAAGGGGATGAAGGTGGGACAGAAGACTACAACCTTAAATCACTTCCCTAAAACAATCGCTGCTCACCACGAGCATGTCACCCGGTGCTCATTAAATGTGTAAGCACCTTCACCGGAGGCCTGAGCCGTCTGGATGCTTTATCCTTTGCCCAATAACCGTTAATCAGCCCGCAGCAGCAGCACAAGCCCTGTGAGAGCAGGGTCTTGCCTGGCAACCACACAATCTGTTCCTGTTTCACCTAAAAAAATAAAATGGATAGGATGTTGTGTTTCTTCCCCACCCCCAACATGAAAGAGTGGAGGATCAGAGCTCTCTCCCAACCCCAGCCCCCACCCCTTGATGAAAAATTAACCAGCTGTGCAGAGTGAATGAATCCCTAAAGGGGAATGAGGTCTCTGATGTGAGCTGGGCTGGGTTCTGGGAGCTCCAAAAATCCTCCTGGTGGTTAATTCTTCAGCCCCTGGATCCTTGGAGCAGCCACAGACAGGTGTGTGCAGCATGCTAATTGGCCACTCCTCCCACAGCCAGCTGTGCCCAGCAACTGGTGGAGCTGAGGCAGCCCTGGTCCAGCTTTTGATGTTATGTAAGTCCCTGTATGGTTTGGGGGAAATGGAGCCGCTTGAAGCACACTTCTTTTTTACTTCTCTATCTACTCTTCTGTAGGTTTCCTGAAGACAAAGTCTGGGTCTTATTTGCATCTGAAGCCCAGTACCTAATAGGGACTGACACAGCAGTGATTGTACTAAATGAATGAATAAATGAGTGAGTGAGCGAATGAGGGCTTGGCTATCAGCCAAGAATCTACTCCACCAGTTCATCTCAGTCCTTGGAATCCCATTCATCCATCCATTCATTCATTCAGTTGGGAAATAAACGTTCATTAATCAGCGTGGTTCATTCATTCTTTATCCATACGTTCATTCAACAAACTCTAGGTACTGGCCTTGTCCTAGAGTTAGAGATACGGAGAGAAAATGTTCATTCTCTGCCCTTAAGATCCTCACAGTGCAGTGGGGAAACAGGTCAGTAACCTGAAAACAACACGAAGTGGGTGATAACAGCCTTGAGAGTGAATTCCTCAGGCACATGGGAACCACTAAGGAGACAGAGTGAGGTGTAGTGTGGAGGGATGACGTGACGCCTTAGCTGAGGCAGACTCGGTCAGAGTCCTAACACCAATGTACTGACAGTGCAGAGGTGTGTCTGCAAGGGTGTCTCTACCTACTTCCTGCCTGAGTGGTCCCATCTTGCTCAGCCCAGCTCTGGTAGGATGGTTCAAAAGAAAGAACCAG
Organism: Glaucomys volans; assembly: GCA_020662805.1. Lineage (NCBI taxonomy): Eukaryota > Metazoa > Chordata > Mammalia > Rodentia > Sciuridae > Glaucomys > Glaucomys volans. Next base: position 33,355 of record JAJEJO010004612.1, read on the forward strand.
GAATGGGACTGTGAAGGTGATCTGGGTGCGACATCTGTCATCCCATTGATTGCCAGGGTTGATTTGGCTGATTGATTGGCTAGGTGGCTGTCCTTTTCCTTCCTTACTGCTCCATGTGTATCCTTCCCGAAGGTCGAAGAGAATGACTTTCACTGGTAGAGGAGGACAGTTCTTCAGTCAAGGGTGTACGAGTAGCTGCACTCCCCTGCCAGAACCACCAAACAAGCTCCTAAGAATCAGAATATCATGCTAAGTGAAATAAGCCAATCCCCAAAATCCAAAGGCCAAATATTTTCCCTGATAGGTGGATGATGATCATAATGAGGGTGTGTGAGTGGGGAGTAAGAGAAGGATGAAGGAACTTTGGATTACATAGAGGGAAATGAGAAGTGGGAGGGGGCAGGGGTATGAAAGATGGTGGAATGAGACAGACTTCATTACCATATGTACATGTATGATTATACGAATGGTGTGAATCTACATTGTGTACAACCATAGAAACGAAAAGTTGTACCCCATTTTTGTACAATGAATCGAAATGCAGTCTGTAAAAATTAAAAAAAAAAAAAGAATCAGGAATGGGGTCAGGAGATTTAGATCAGGTGTTGTCAGCTCCCTGAGCTCAACCATCTGAGACACATGCTTGGACCCTAAGGTTCCCTGCCCCACAAGGTGTGGATTACAATGGACCCTCTCTCAGGAGCTGGCTGAGCACATCAGGAAGCAGCTTGGAAGGCCAAGCTGACTATTCTTTCCTTTGACACCCTCAGCTCTAGACCAGTTTTCTTTCTTCTCACTCTGGCCATGTGGTTGACCCTGAGTGTGCTATGTGGCCTCCTAGGACCAACATATACAGAATTGTGTCTCCAGCGCAGGGCCTGAGCATCCTCTTAAATCCTCTTAAATCTTAGGCTAGCCAAAAACAATTTGGTAGTTCCTCAAAAACTAAACACTTTATGACTATTTGAGCCAGCAATTCTGCTTCTAGTTATAAACCCAAAAGAATAGAAAATGGACTCAAATACATATTCATATTCATAGTAGCAGCATTGTTCACAATATTCATAGTCATAGTAGCATTGTTCACAATTTTTGCCAAAAAGTAGAAATAACCCAAGTGTTCATGAACTGATAAATAGGTAAACAAAATATGGTCTAGCCATACATTGGAATATTATTCTGCCATTAAAAGGAATGAAGTATTCTGAGAGCAGTGAAACAAATCTGTAATCCCAGCAGCTCCAAAGGCAGAGAGAGGCAGGGAGGATCACGAGTTCGAAGCCAGCCTCAGCAACTTAGCAAGGCCCTAAGCAACTTAGTGAGACACTGTCTCTAAATAAAATATACAAAAGGGCTGGGGATATGGCTTGGTGGTTAAGCACCTCTGGGTTCACTTCCCAGTACCAAAAAAAAAAAAAAGAAAGAAAAAAAGAAAGAGAAGTTCTGACAAATGCTATAATATGAATGAGCCTTAGAAACATGCTAAGTAAAATAAACCATACAAAAGGGACAAATTTTGTATGAGTCCACTTTAGGAAATACATAGAATAGATAAATTCAGTAAGCGGGTCTTAGACTAGGATTACTAAGGGCTCAGAGCAGGTAAGGATGGGAAGTTACTATTTTGTTGTGGGTGTTTCTTTTTCCTTGTGGGACTGGGGACTGAACCCATGGGGGCTCCACCACTGAGCTACATTCCTAGTCCTTTTTTTTTTTTTATTTTTCACTTTGAGACAGGGTCTCACTAATTTTTCCAGGCTGTCCTTGATCTTGTGATCCTTCTGCCCTCCGCCTCTTGAGTCACTGAGATTAATATGTGTGCCCCCATGCCTGGCACTGAGTTACTGTTTTTAAGGGGTAATAGAGTAGAGTTTCTGTGTAGGATGATGAAAAAGTTTTAAGGACTAATAATGGTGAAGTTTGCTCAACACTGTGAATATAATTATGTCACTGAATTGTATATTTAAAAATGGTTAAAATGGCATATTTAGTCATATATATGCTACCATGATTTTTAAAGCATTCTTGGCTGGCTTTTGCAGAACACCCAGCTGTCAATACTTTATCTGATGGTCCTTCTCCGGCCTGTCTCCCCAGCAGGCTTTGCTCCTCCTCAGGACTCCTCTCAGCATTGAGCTCTGCCAGGCTGGTGTGTTTCATTTTTGTTTTTATTTCCTGCATCTGCATCTGCTACCACCAGAATCTATTATTGCTCTCTGGGGCTCGTGCCCCTCACAGCGATTATTTGTACATGTAAATCAGAGAGCCAGGGACAAAGCTTTAATGACAGACTCTTTGGAAGTGACAACGGCAGCAGCAGGAATCAAGCAGTGCCAGTCCCCACTAGGCCCCCTTTGGTGTGGGACTGCAGGGGTGGGACAAGGGTAAAGGGGGCTGACCCTATGTGGTCCAAGTTCAAGGACCTCTTTCTGAAAATGATGTTGGTTCTGGATTCCAGGGCACTGGCTTTGTGTCCTTTTTAAGATGAGGTTCACTGTGAATCCTTGGCTTGGACTGTAAGGCTGGGCACGTAGCAAGCACTCCAGTTAGGATGACGGAATTTAGCATGCGTTGGAAGGCAGCTTTCATTCATGAGGTTAGTGGCAGCAACCCCTTCCTTTCCTTCTTCCCTTTGCTGTCTACTGGGAACTTTGTAGTCCTTGAGAGCAGCCTGTGGTTTCCCCTGAGCCAAGTCTGCAGTTATGCCTGAGAAATGCTTACCCAAAGAGAGAAAGTGCATCAGTTCAAGAATGGGGACATTGAGCTGGGGATGTAGCTCAGTGGTAGAGCTTGCACTTTGCATGCATGAAGCCCTCCTTCCAATCCCCAGCGCCATGGGGGGAGCGGGGGGTCTAGAATATACATCAACTCCTGATGTGCAATGTGGAAGTGGGGATTCAGGCTAAACTCAGAAAACTCCCACTCTGTGGAAGATTGGGTGTTATTTGGCTGGGTTTTTTGAGGGAAGTAGGGTATACAAGCCAGCACCATATGAAAAAAGTAAGATGCAGAACAGCATTATAGAGTACACTGCCATTTATGTTAAAAACACATGTTTATATATACATAGAATATCCCTGTGAAGTAGACATAAAAATTATAACAGTAATTGCCTCCAGGAGTGAGGTGGAAGAATGGGGAATTCAGAGTCAAAAGTAGGAGAAATGCATGTACAATATATGTATCTATATCTATGCACACACATAATGTTTCTTACACATACAGTGTACATATACACGTATATACGTACATATGTGTATAATTTTGTACTGCTTAAGCTCTTTACCATATGCTTTTAGTTGCCTAATAACAAAACCAATTTTATTTTATATTTTAGCCCAACACCATGTCTTGTAAGGGGGGAGGTGGCTGGCTGGAGAGCTCACTGAGCTCTCCCCATCTTCCCTCTGATCTCTCTTTGTGAGAAAGGTGATTGGAGAAGTAGGGAGAGGCTCTTTTGTCCTTGGGTGCTCACGCAGGTGTTGGGGATCACTTGTGTTTCTTTTTTGAGAGGGACCTTCCTTTTTCAACAGTCTACGTCCTCATTTTCCTGGACAAACACGTTGGATCTTGTATCTGGCAGCTTTATCCTCTCAGCCTCTGGGCATCTATGATGTTATTATTCAAGACTCTCCAGAAAACATCCCTATGTGCCTCTTGCAGACCTCTTCTCTTTAAACTCTGGGAAGGAGCTATCCTCCTCAATGGCAGCCTCATGTGAAGTTCCCCTTCGTTTGAGTCATTGTCTCTCTCTCACACAAGGAGGAAACACAACATCTCCCATCTTTTGCATCTCACTCAAATGTCTTCAAGCCTGTGGATACTACCTTTCATCTCATTTCCCCTAACATTGATTAAAGGAAGGGGAAAATTGGACTGTCTCAGAACATTCTGAGCAATGGAAAACCGCCTGTTAGGAAGGAAGCTGCTGCTCGGTTGAGCTCTGTAGTTCACTGCCACTAATGTTAGAAAAATATTTTTCTTAAATTACAAAGCTTCCTAACCTCCCTATTCTATTGAACTTGTAATTTTAAACAATCATTTCCATGCTAACTAGAGGAAATTAACACATTAAACATGAATACAAATGACTCCTGCTTGAAGTCGTTTTGAATATTCCTGTGAAGAAACTAGTTATTGCCATGTCTTGCTTTGTGGACCATCTCCTTTGGTCCTACTAGTCAACTGTGGGATATTCAAAGGCTTGTGATGAGCTCCTGATTCTTTTGTTGTTGTTGTTGTTGTGTGTTTGTTTTTGTTGGGGATGAGGTCTTGCATGTTGCCCAGGCTGTTCTCAAACTCCTGGGCTCCAGGAATCTCTCCCACTTCAACCCCCTGAGTAGTTGGGACTATAGACATGTGCCTCCAGACCTGGCTAAACTCTGATCTTATGAAGCTTATGATCCACAAGAGCAAGACTAAAAATCATGAACCAAATCATGGAAGAGTTTCAATAGCTAGGTGACCAGAGGAGCTGTACAGAAAAGAATCAGTTTGCACTTGAAAAGGAGGAAGTCAGTGCTACATAGAGAAGCTGGGAGAGATTGAGCCTGGTGAAGAAAAGACACCTGAGATCTGGACCACAATAGATGTAGTGAAGTGGGGTCCTGGGACAGGGTGGTTGGAGGGGTGGCGTGGCAGGGGAGGGTATTGAGAGTGAACAAAACATTGTAGGCCAACTCTCCACACAGGAAAGGATGCATGTAGGACATTGTGTTAAGATGGGAAAATGTGGGTATAAAAGTAAAAAAGACCTGAGCATCATCCTCAGGCCCTGAGCTGCATCCCCAGCTCCTTTTTTATTTTTTGTTTTGAGTCAGAGTCTTGCTAAGTTGCTTAGGGCCTTGCTAAGTTGCTGAGGCTGGCCTTGAACTTGCCATCCTCCTGCCCCAGGCTTCTGAGTAGCTAGGATCATAGGTGTGTGCCACTGCACCTGACTTCAGGGTGTCACTCTTACCAAAAATCTGCCTCTTTATCTGCAAAATAAACAGGTCTAAGTCTACTTTGCAAGTCTGCCATGGGGATTACATGAGATAAGGGCTGGCACATACTAGATGCCAAACAATAGCCAACTCCCTCCACCATCCGTCTTGGGTGGAGAACTAGGGTCCCCAAGAGTGAGGAGTGAGACAAGGATTATAGGGAAAGGGAAACGCCAGGTTGAAGAACTGGAACTCTGCCTGATTAGGCAGGAACTAACTTAGAGTTTTGGAGCAGAGAAGTAAAAAAGGAAAGGTCACATTGTAGTTGGGTCAATCTGGCATGGCCTTTGGGAAGGCTGACCAGACTAGAAGCAGGGCCATGGTGGTGCAGATTTAATTGTGAGATATAAGGAAAAAAGCCACAGATGAATCCAGGATTAAGCTAGAGCTGGGATAACCATGATGACACCCACAAATTTTCAAGGCAGGGTGAAAAAATGATGATGGAAGAATCAAGTGCAGCTTAAACATGAGGGACAGATGGACATCCAAAGGAAATGTCCACTGGAGGTGAAAGTCCTTGGGAGAGTGTTCAGCTCTAGAGGTTTAGATCTGAGAATCAAACATTCACATGAATCAAATCTGTGCGTGGGTGCATCCATGCAGGCAAATGTGCATGTATATATGTGTGTGTGTGCACAAATCTCAGAGCCAGAGAGCAGAGGGAGGGTTCAGGAGTAGCCTTTGGTGGATGCCAGTGGTCAGAGGACACAGTGAACTGGAGGACATGGTGGGAGAGGAGGGCAGCAACAAGGATGCTATGGGAGGAAGTCATATAGAACAGGGTAGATCCTAGTGACCTATGTGACAATGAGTTAAAGATAAATGAAGTCTGAGACAAGGTCACTGGATTTGGCAAGAAGGTAGCCTTCAAAGAGGCTGAGCCAACATGAATTGCCCCTTTCCTAAGAACCCCCACCGTGACCCCTCTCTGCCTCTTTATCTCCTTCCTTTTTTGGTATTGGGGATTGGGCCTCACATATGGTAAGCATGTGCTCTACCACTTAGTCCCCACCCCCCAGCCCCTTCTTGTCTGTTGCATTCGGGCACTCGGCTTCTGCTCGCTTGCTCTTTCATAGATGGCTATCTTCTGATTTTCCCTCATTATGCATCATGAATAGTTCTTCCTGCACAACATGTTTAAAAGCTCCCTAAGAATGTTCCTTTGTTCTCTCCACCTCCACACCACTCAGCACATGGAAGGCAGTCTTCTTCATCTCAGAAAAGGGCAAACCCATGCTTCTAGTTGTTCAGGCCAAATCCACTGGGCTCAACCTGGCTCCTCTCTTTCTCTTACACTCTGCATTCATGTCTCCAGAAACCTCATCAGACCTGACTTCTCTCCACCCTAGCCCAAGTCCCCACTGGGTCCCACCTGGATTATTGCAGTAGCTTCCTAACCTCTCACCCTGCCTCCATCCTTTCCCATTCTGATCTGTGCTCAACACAGCTGCCAGAGTCTCTATTTGAAATGACAATCAGATCATATCACTCTGCTGCTCAAAAGCCCCTATGGGCCTCCTATTTCATTCAGAGAGAACATTCAAAGTCTCCCCCATGCCCTGCTGGCCCTCACTGATCCAGATTCCTGCCTGTTTGGCCATATTTACTTGCTCTGCTCTAGCCACATTGGCCTCCTTGCTGTGCCCCCAACACATGACTTAGTCATGCTTCTTCAAGGTGCCCACATAGGTCACTTCAAGTCTCTGCTTAACTGCCATCTAACCAATGAGGTTCCCTTACTGCTTTATATAAAAGAGCAAGTCCCTCCCCTGCCCCAGTTCCTGGTACTTTCTATCTTTTATATTAGCTTATTTTTCTCCATGGCTCTTCTCTGCATCTGGCATACTATGCATTTACTTATTTACTATCTACCTCACCCAATTAGAAATATGTCCTGTGGAGACTGGGAGTTTATTTTACTTGAACTCAGTACCTAGGACAGTGCCTAGGACATAGTAAGTAATTAATAAACATGAGCTGAATGAAAGAGAAGGGAAACTAACATTTATAGGGTGTTTATTATGTGCTAAGTTGTGGCTTAAGTGTTTTCACTTATGTTACATTATTTATTCCTCACAACCATCCTTGGAGCTCAACTGTGTCCTAGGGGGATTGGCCGCAGGACCTCCCTTGGATACCAAAATCCATGGATGTGCAAATCCCATATGTAAAATGGAGAAGTATTTGCATATAACCTACACAATCCTCCAGCATACTTTAAATCATTTCCAGATTGCTTGTAATAGCTAATACAATGTGAATGCTATGTAAATAGTTGTTATACTCTATTGTTTAGGGAATAATGACAAGGCAAACGTCTGTATGTGTTCAGAGCAGACACAACCATTGCAACCATTGCAGGCCTCCCACAGTAGATGTCAGCAATAATGTAACATTTCCATTCCATATTAATTGAGTCTGAATGGGAACCCGTGAATATGGAGAGCCAGCTATAGTATGCTTCCCATTATATAGATGAGGACTCAGATAAATAGGGATATAGATCAATATTCATTTATTTAAACTGAGGACTCAGATAGCAGGGTACAATTAGATCATTTAGCTGCAATTTTCTCTCATTCATCTATAGACTTTCTTTTTTTTTTGAATAGGGTCTCACTAATTCTCTGAGGTTGGCCATGAGAAACTGTGATCCTCTTGCCTCAGCCTCTGAGTCACCAGGATTACAGGTGTGTGCCACCGTGCCTAGGTCATTCACAGACTATTCAGCCCCTGAATATATGTGGACCTCTGCTTGATTCTGGGGATCTAATTTTGAAGAGAGAACACTTTTTATTCTCCAGTCTAGTGGTATCAACAGCCATTTAAACAAAAGGTTAGAATGATGTAAAAAGTGCTCTAAGAGAAGTAGGAACTCATCAGTCAGAAGTCCTGAGAGGAGCAGTGTGTAGCTTGGCGGTAGAGTCCTTGTGTAGCATGCACAAGGCTCCAGGATTCGAGCCTCAGCACTGCAAAAAAATAAAAAATGAAATAAAAGGCAGTTAGAGAAGGCTCCCTGGACTGAAGGAGGGAAATGGGAGGTAAATCTTTTTAAATGAAGGCTAGCATTCAAAAAAATTGACTATTCCTGGAATGATGAAGACTAAGCCCTTGAGCTTGGCATATGGGGTCCTCCACCAGCCTCACCAACTTCCCAGTTCTGCCCCTGTATCATAAACACAAACTTATTATTTCCTGCTACACGATGCTATTTCCTGCCTGTGCAAATGCCATTTCCTCTGTCTGGAACGCACTGCTTGTAACTCACCCATTTTAACTTGAAGTTCAGTTCAAAGTCATTTCCTCCCCTTGGATGACACTTGTGCCCATCTTTGAGCCCCATGTCACCTTCCCAAAGATCAGATCACTGTCATGTTTCCATAACTTCCTGCAAACAATAACCCCTCTGAAGACAGTCTTAATCACCTCTGTTTCTGCTGGTATATGACAGCATGACTTGTCCATCATGGACATAGGCATATGGTTGCTGGATAGAAACAAACCTGCACTAGAGAGAAGGAGGCTTTTAGGACTTGGGAAGGTTCATGCACAGTGAGGGCATTTGGGGGGCCGTTGATCAAGCAGGCTGAATTAACCAAATTGATGGCTGCTCAGTGTCTCTCAGGGATCTGAGGAGCTAAGGGGACAGGTGGAGGAGCACTTGGGTTGGGGAGGTACAGACAGGGACAGATGATGAGCTCTGGAGAAACAAATCATCTCAATGAGTGACAAGCCTGTGGGTTATCTTGGGTGTGAGGCCACAGCATGGGGGTGGGAGGGGTTGAGGCCAGCAGATTGGTCACAGAGTTGTGAGTACATTACCACTTCCCTCCTTGCACACCTGGGCTGGATTATTGCTCAACCCAGGTGTGCATTTAAGTGGAGAGTTCTTCCTAAAACCAGGTTGATCACAGAAACAGCAGTTGGAAGGACTGGCCATGACTCTAGGGTGTGCACAGCACACACAATGCTCCTTCCCTGAGTGCCCTCAGCTCCCTGAGAGAATGATCCTGGACATGTGCTATTGTATGAGCCCCTCAGATCCCTCCAGAGAAATAGAGAACTGATCAAGGCCCAGGGGAAGAGCATGGTGGTGGTGGGAAGGTGGGCTTCACTCCACAAGGAATCAGGACGAGTGGACTCAGATACAGGCAGCACTACTAATTGGTGACCTTGGGCAAGCCATTTATCATCTCTGGCCTCAACATATTATCAATTAAGTGCAGTTAGTAATATCTGCCATATTGATCTCAAAGTATCATTGGGAGCAATTAAACTATGTGCATTTTTACAAATGCCTCTGGTAAAAAAAATGAAGTTTCTATTCTGAAGACCTCCTTATTCCTTCCCCCAGAGAGTGAGGATCCTCAGTTGGGCACTCACCAAGCTTAGGCTCTGGACCAGAAGTGACCATGGGGCTCCCTAATAGCTGTGGAGCAAACCTTGAAAAACCAAAAATCTCTTCCCCTTCTCTCCATTTGTTTCTGAACCTCCCTCTCTGCCTTTCTCATGACAGTGTTTTGCTGGAGATGAGCTGGCCTTGGGCCTGGGAGGTAGATGACTCTGCTTCTCCATCAAGGACCAGCACTCAGTTATCCCTGTACTGATTGTCCAGGGTTGGGCCCTGTGTGGGGAAGGCAGAAGATAGCTGGTAGATGTGCTCTGCAGCTGTGAGGCCTCTTTACACAGCATTGTGGACAAGAAAGGGGTTGTTATGATTTGGATATAAGGTGCTCCCCAAAACGCCTGTTAACATAGGAACATTTAGAAGTGAAATGATTGTATTATGAGAGTTATAACCTAAGTGGATTAATTCATTTGCTGGATTAATTATTTGAAAGGTCTTCTTTGTGGTAGCTGTGGGCTGGTGGGATGTGGTTGGAGAAGGTGAATCACTGAGAGCGTGCCCTTAGGGATTATATATTGTCCCCTTGACTCCTCTCTCCCTCTCTCTCTGCTTCCTGGCCACCATGAACTGAGCGGCACTCCTCCACTGTGCTTTTTCACCATGATGCTCCTCCCCATGTTGGTCTCAGACCAAAGGAGTGGGCCCATCATGGACTGAACCTCTGAAACCATGAGTCAAAATAAGCTTTTCCTCTTCTAAGTTGTTCTTGTCAGGTATTTTGGTCACAGTGATGAAAAACTGACTAAGAGGGGCTAAAGTGAGTGGCTCACACCCTGATTGTGAAATGGCATCTTTGGAGGGAGCAAAGTTGGCCATGCTTAAGGCTGGCAATCTCTCTTTGCCCACTCCCATTATCCTTATTTTGGCCACTCTCTATCAGAAAAATAATTGGGCTAGAAGTGTAGCTCAGTGGTAGAGCACTTGTCTCCTTATGTGAGAGAGGTCCTGGGGTTAATGCTCAACATGGCAATAATAATGATGATGACCATGATAATAAAAACAGCAACTAGCTTTTTTTTTTTTTTTAATATACTATGTGCTTGATACTGAGCCAAGAGCATTTCTGTATTATCCCATTTAATCCTACCTGGGAATATTATTATTTTTATCCCCATTTTACAGGGGAGGCCATGGCGTCACAAAAAGGTGAAGCAATGTGTTGCAATCCTCCAACTGGCAAGTGATAGAACCAAGACATAAATCCTGGCATGTGAACTCTCAAGACCACACTCTTAGCCGCTTTACAGGAAAAGGTGGCACATGCCTGTAATCCCAGCACTTGGGAAGCTGAGGCAGGAGGATCACGAGTTCAAAGCCAGCCTCAGCAACTTAGCGAGGCCCTAAGCAACTCAGTGAGACCCTGTCTCTAAATAAAAATACAAAATAGGACCGGGGATGTGACTCAGAGGTGGAGTGCCCCTGGGTTCAATCCCTAGTACCAAAAAAAAAAAAAAAGGAAAAGAAAAAAATGATGCATTAACATATTGGAGCCTCCAGCTGCTGTGTTTTAGGGTAACAGGAGTATAGTTGAATGAATGAGTTTGTGGGTGATGATGTAGGGGAGTTTGGGGAGGGAGAAAGTAGAGGGAAGGGCAGAGAAAGGGAGTTGAAAATGTCTGCTTAAACCAGCTATTGTTTGTCCTCAGAGAACCTACTCAGACCTAACCAGGCAGAGCCCTGCATTTTGGTTCTATGGGGAAACCTGAAAGCTGAGCTCCCCAGAAGCAAGAAAAGCTACCTGGGGCCAGGGACACAATTATCTAGCACATCACAGTCATTTAATATTTGTTAGAGACTCAAAGGATGGATGGACAAATAGATAAATTTCTGGCTAAAGGTTGGAAGAAGGATGTTTCAAGCTCTAGCAAGATTGTATGAGGCCCTGGGCAAGCCTTAGCCATTATCCCCAGTCCCCTCTTCCAGGAAATAAAGGTGCTGATAATACATGCTTGTTTCAGCCCCAGGCTGAAATGTGCTGTGCAAGCTGAGAGTCTGATCTTGAAGGTGTTGCTGCTTTTGTTAACCTCCAGGGCCCTGGACTGGCTCTGGCTCAGGAAGTGTTGTTTGCAGTTCAGATCAGAGGATGCCAAGCAGTTTCTGGGACTGTCTGGAAAAGAACCAGGGCAGCAGAGGCAGAAGGGCAGAGAGAGGTCGCTAGGTGTGCAAGCCCATAACCCTGGGGGCAGGTAGGACCAGATTATCCTATGCCTTGGATAGAGCAGACATAGGGTTCTAAACTCTCTCACCTGCAAAGACCCTTGGGTAGAGAGAGGGCTTCCCAAACAGGATGGACTTCTGCATGCAAGAAAAAATGTGGCATCTGATCTCACTTTCCACAGCTGGCAGCATCAAGTCGATATTTTTCTGTGGTGCAGACAGAGTAAAGAGAGAATAAAGTGTTGAATTGTTTGGCATTATCAAGGATTTCAGCTCCCCAGGATGCCTGCATAAAGAGATGGAAATTTTAGCTGCCAGAGCCAAGAAACACACAGAAGTATATGAATTTATTACATATTATCTTTCCTTCTTCCAAACAGCCCTGGAAATGTCAAAAGATCATCTATTGTCTCACCGTTGATAAAAAAAAAAAAAAATTCGTTTGAATTTGGTAGACTTGGGGCTTGGGCATTAGGCAGGCAGTGAGATGCCATTGGGCAGGGAAACAGGGATTTCCCAGGGCAATCTTCAGGAGGCTCAACCTCTCTCCAGCTCTTCCTTGCTAAGTGTTGATTTCATAGATGTCATTTAAACCAGGAAAATGTGCAATTTTGGCTCACATTTACTAAGCACCTATTGCGTGCAAGTTCTGTGCATGGAGCTGGTAGTGTGCGTTGTTAGCAAGTATCAAGGAATCCGGAGCCCTATGCTTATCTCTCAGGAAGCTAAGAGCAGTCTTGGCACCTCAGATTCACCTTCCCTGCCTGCTGGGAGAATCCAGAGCTAGGGTGATTCTGCTGCCTGGTGAAGGTCCAGAGAGGCCTTGCAAAGAAGTTGACATCAGAGCTGGATCTGTAAGGATGAATAGACACTCCAGGCAGAGAGGGGGCAAAAGCACTGCAGGCAAAGAGAAGGACTGCATGGATTACATAAATCGAAAACCAAGTGGGGCATGGTGGAGCTCACCTGTAATCCCAGCCATTTGAGAGGCTAAGGCAGAAAGATTGCTGGTTCAAGGTCCTCCTGGGCAACTAGTGAGACCCTATCTCAAAAATAAAAACTGAAAAACAGGTTGGGTATGTAGCTCAATGGTAGAGCACTTACCCAGCATTCGTGGGGCCCTGGGTTCAATCCCCCATACTGGAAAAAAAGAAAGAAAAGAAAAAGAAAAATCATGTTCAGCCATCAGTCCTAGAAATTGGCCCTAGTGAGGTGGAAAGGACCTTAGTCACCTTTCTGACCCTGAGCTGCCCCTGACCATCCACTGAATAACCAAGAGACCATGTCTGATCCAAGATCCGAGGTTTGTGCTCTCATCCCATGCTGATAGAGGTGTGATTCTCCACGTGACACGCTTGCTGATCCCCTACACACACACACACACACACACACACACACACACACACATACTGCCTTTAGCAGGCTGACCAATACTGCAGCTGGGCCTTCAGGACTTGCAGGAAGAAGTAGACTTCTGGCTCATGCCCTTGCAATCCTCCCTGGTTGGAGAGAGACTGACCAATCAGGGAGTTGTTAGCAATCCCTATACACCAGTGGGACCATGGGGCTAAGGAGAATAAATCAGGCCCTCCAGATCATTGTGGGGTATCTAAAACAAGGCCTCTCCAAATCCACCTTGTTGCCAGGAGCTCTCAGTCTCATGAGCATCCCGGTGCCTGATGAGGCAGTGGCTGTAGGCCCTGTTGCCAGCCCTTATGGGCAAATGGCCAAGAGCCTGCGCAATTTTTCCTCTTCTGGCTGGACACTCCCTCAAAGGGAGGTTCTGTACTCCTTATCCATGCCCTCTCTGCCTCTCTTTTTCCAGTAGAGCTCGGGAAATCAGAGAAAAAGTAGGAAATCTTTGAGTTGTAAGCAACCGTGGAGAATGCAGAACCCTCCTGGCAGCCTGGTACCCTGAGGTGCAGCTGTGATCTGAAATCCCATCTCTAACACTCAGCTCACAGTCTGCACAGAAGTCACTTCACCATTAGAGACTTCTTTCTGAATCACCTACCCAGTCCCGCCCCCAAGAGGCAGATCAAGTGAGGGTACCCTGCTTCAGAGCTCCCACCTCTATAATCTCCAACCCTTTAGAAGGAGTCAGGCTGCTTCTGAGCCTCTGCTTCTTAATTTACCTGCAGTTCTTGCTGCTCCCAGTCTGGGTGCTGCAAACCAGGTGGAAACTTCTTGTTACGTGGACAATAGTGTCTCAGTATCTTCCAGAATGTTAGCCCCAGCTAACATTAAGAGGGACCCCAAGGAACTTAAATCCCTTACTTTTGAATTCTGTGGTAAATTTTCTTTGCCTTTTCACATTTATGTTTCTTAGGATGACAGTCCAACCACCCTGAAGAGGCAGTATAGCAAGCTTTGTGCTACCCTTGCTTTTGGAGATGAGCAGATGGGGGTACAGATTAAGTGATATGCCCGGGGTCATATATCTAATTGGTGGCAGAGCTGGCACTGGGGCCCAAACTCCAAGCCTCTGGTCACAGCCCCAGTGCCCCTGCCATGCCCCAGACAACTTTAGGCCTGGGAAAGGATGCAGGGTACAGTATGGGTCCTTCCCTGCCTACAGCCAGTGCTGGTGTGGGTATGCAGGTGGCAAGCTCCACAGAACCCTGCCTCAGCCTCTTCCACAGATTCCTTCCAACTCGATGTTACTCCTTCATATATGCCTTCCTCCTTCTTCAGAAAATTGGCTTCAATAGTTTGCCTTCCTCTACTGGGGAAATTGGACAGTAACAAAGGACAAAGCTGTATCCACATTTCAGAACTGGAGGAGAAATTGGGTTTATGTAGTGGGACAGGCACCAGGACCTCGAGACAGAAAAAGGCACCACCCTCGTCCTATTGAGGGATAGGAGAGATGATCTGTCTGGCTGCCCAAATAGAGGGAGGCTTACCTGCTTATGCTTATGTCCATTGCAAAACCCCCTCCTCCTTCTTCATCAGTCCTTCCCTTGATCCTCCTGATAGATGCGTAACAGACCTGAGCAAAGAGACAGCAACTGGGGCCCTGCACATACTAATCCCAAAGGGCTTCTTTGAGATGCAGATCACCAGAATCTGGAAGCAGCAGCAAGGGACCAGTTGGAAAGGACCGTCCACAATGCAGGGAGCCTCAGCAGGCTGCTGGATACAAGAAACATCCCAGGGCCTCCATAGAGAAGGCTGTTCAGGTGGGGCTGCTTTGAAACGATTCTACTTGGGTAGAGACCAAGAAGAGCCAATGCCCTGGACTGCAGCCCCAGCACCCGGGGCCTGTCTCGCTCAGCCCTGGCCCTGAAAGAAGACTTTCCATTCCCTTTCCCTGGAAACCCCCTGGCTTACGGGAAGCTGGGTGTTATCTTAAGGTCTGTAAACGGTCTGCCTGCTTTTCCAGCTGGAGCTGTTCATTCAGAACAATTAGCATGCAGTTTAGAACTGGAATGGAACATATGGCAGGGGGTCCCCAGGAGCCAGCATGTGGCAGCCCAAGAAGGAGGGGAGCAGTCTGGGAGGCATGTGGAGGGGGTGTTTGAAAGGGGTGGGTCTCTGAGGTTGCTGCCTGGTCCAGGAACACCTGCCTTTAGTATTAAAGGGAACAGAAGTGAGGGATGCTGCGAACTCCTGTGCATCTCAAGGCATGAACACATCAAATGTACCCAAAATCAACATTTTATTTCAGGAGGCTTGGAAAGCCCCATAAGTCTGGACATTGTCCCTTCCCAGGAGAGCTTCAGGGAAATTACCCAGGGATCATGTCAGTTGAGGGTGGGAGTACTGAGGAACTAATGGCTACATTGGCACTCTTGGGCTTTTATTCATTCACAAAGTATTAATGGAGGGCCTACTATGCACCAAGTACTGTTCTGGATTTTAGAAATCCATCTGTGAAGAAAAACAAAGATTCTTGCTCACATGAACTTTTCATAGTGTGGTTCACCAGACAGTGAACATAATGCGTAAGTAAATTGCTGAGGGTTTTATAGGTTGAGTATCCCATATCTGAAATAATTGAAATCAAAAATGTTTCAGATTTCAGGTATTTTGGATTTTAGAATATTTGCACGTACATGAGATATTTTACCCCGTGCTATAGCACACACCTGTAATCCCAGCTACTGAATTTAGCCTCAGGGATATAATGAGACACTGTCTCCAAATAAAGAATAGAAAGGGCTGGATATGTAGTTCAGTGATAGAGTATTCTTGGGTTTAATCCCCAGAATCAAAAGAGAAAGATATTTTGGGGGATGAGACCCAAGTCTAAACTTGAAATTCATTTTTGTTTTATATGCACCTTTTGCACATAGCCTGAAGGTAATTTTACACAGTATTTTTAGTGTGCCTACATTTTGACTGTAACCTGTCACATGAGTCCAGGTGTGTAATTTTCCACTTGTGGAATCATATGGGTGCTCAACAAGTTTCAGATTTTGGAGCATTTCAGTCTTTGGGTTTTTGGATTAGGGATGCTCAACCTAGTATGGTAGTATTGCGATTTCCTTTTTACATGCACATATACAAAAAACAAAAGTTTCTGAGCTAGTATGTGGTAGAGTCTGTTTCAAACCCACTGCCTGACCCACTGCATGGCACTCACCTTGTCTTGAAGATAGACAAGTTGGACAAATTCTAGTTTAGGGCTCCAGATACTCTGGGTGGTGACCAACTCAGGGACTCCCAAGGCAAAAGAAGCTCTCAGAGATTGCTGCTCTGCCCTCAGACTTCTGCTGGAGAGCCAGTGACCAGTCTGAAGTCACAAGTCCAGTCAAACATACAGAATGGGAACAGAGAGATCTGGTTTGCCCTCCAAGTATCTTCTTATCAGACCATACTAGATCTTAGTTAGTATGGACAAGCCCCAAAATGTGCTCTCAAAACAGCCTGCCTCCCACCAATGCCCTCTGTACCTCACACCATACACATATTCTTTACATCCCCCTTCATCCCAGGTCAGAGGCTTCCCTGGTGTTTGGCATTGCTGGAGAGGGTCCACTAAATAGCACTGCCACCCACCCCTAGCCAACATCTTAATATGCTCAAAGGTATGGCTGCAGACAGGTGTCCTGCAGGGTTGGGAGCTAAACAGTACCCTGTCTGAAAGAAAAACTGCAGTAACAGCATTGGGGGTGACTGCAAAGGTGGTAGGGAGGGGAGAGAAGACACGAGCACACCGAAATGTGGTGGTTATGAGGCTTAAATTGGAGCCCAGGGCAGGTAAAGAACAGAGCTATAAATCCAGCCTCCTGAAAGAATATTCTTGAGGTAGGAGACACAAGCTCACTTAAAATATGTCTGAGATGAGAACCAAAGATCGTTATTTTTGAGCAAGGATATAAAATGCTAAACACTGCCTTTATTGGTCCTTTTTAAAAGCCAGGTGTAAAATATTACCATTCCCAAGATTGTGTTTTTCCTCCCCCCACCCCTTTTTCTTTAATGGCAGAAATTAAAATCTCCTTAAGCCATTAGCCATTACTCCCCAAGGTGAGCCCCCAAAACAGCTCATCCACAGATCCCTCCTCTGCCCCAGGGGGTAGAGTGGCCACCCCACCCCACCTCTCACACCCCTCTTTCAGTCCTCATTGGCACCAAATGCCTGTCCGGCAGCAGGTGGCTGAAAAGGCTGAAAAGTTTTATGGGTCTGCCCTAGCAGACCCTGTCTCCCACCGGTTGCCAATTTGGCTGGTTGCTCCCCACTCACAAATACCTAACACTAAAGATATTCAACCCACTGGAGTTCTGCCAGGGCGAGCCTGTCCCCGGGGAAATGGCACTCAGTGACTCAGGCTTCGGGGCTATCATATGCCACTTCTGCTCCCAGGGCCACTTCTCCTGGGCTGGTTTTCTTTTTTCCTTCTCATTCTTTCTTTTTTACTTTTCTTTCCATCAAAGGCTGGTGCTACCAGAGAAAAAGTTCATAAAAATGTTATGTCCACCATAAAACCCCTAATGTGGCATTCTGCATGATCCATGCATTAACATTAACATTTCCCAGACAGTTATTGTGAGATAATGGTCCCAGCTATAATTCAGCGGTAACGTTCCTTCGAGCAAATGTTATGGAGGAATAAATGACTTGCCGAGTGTGCTGCTGCAGTGGGGGTGGGGGAAAGGCGAACAGCGTGAAAATGCACTCTGGACCTTAGCAACCCCAGCATGGCTGTGGAGGAGTCTGGGGCTCATTCTGGGTCTAGGTCTCTCTGGGGGCCATGATACCCATCCCCTCTTTCCCCCTGCTCCAATTTCACACAAATTCCATTTTTCTTCCCAGTGCTGCATTGGGAGAATTTGCCAAGCAAAAGACTTCAAGGCCTTGGGGCCAGAAGTAGGGCTGAGAGAGTGATAAAGGGCTTCGGTATATTAACCAGCATCCTTCTCACCCTGCTCCCTCCCTCCCTCCTTGTGGGCCCAGCACACTTTACACTCACCTCTGACATGACACTTACCACCTTGTACTTTTATTATTTGTCTTGGTTTCCATGTCCCCTGTCATAACTGTGCTCTCATTAAGAGCACCATGTATCTCTTACTCTTTTGGTGACCTAGCCCAAAGCAATTATTCAATAAATATTGGTTGGAAGTAAGGATGGATGGATGGATGGATGGGTGGATATATGGATAGATGGATAGATAGATGACTGACAACAGAAAAAGATCCAGAGATGAGTGCAGACCATAAAATGAACGTGACAAGGGGAAATACCCTAAAGCATCAAGTGTTAAACAAAATCATAAGGTTGTGAGCATGAATGCACCTTAGCAATTGATCTGCTGCTATATTCACTTCATTCTTCAGGAAGAAAAGATCTAGAGGAGTTAGTGTCCAAGCCAAGGTTAGAACCTGCACCACCAATCTTGCTACTAAAATGCAATGCTGATAATAAGCAGAAGAACCCTTTTTGGCTCTCATGGAGTTTGCTACTTAGTAGAGGACACAGGCACAAACTTCTTAATTCTCCATAGCTCAAGGCAGAACACAATGAGTGCTGCAGGGAGATGTCTTCAACTTGAAGACTGAAATGCTGTCAAATTGAATATGAACCTAGAAGGATAAGTAAGACCTATAAAGGCAACCATGGAGGGGCAATGTGGGTAAATGCACAGAGATGACTGGAAACGGAATACATACAGATACTTATTATCTATAATGTCCTAGAGTTGGGAGGGGCCTCAAAGGTCCACTGATTTTACCTGCCATGCTTTGAAGTCATCTCTAGCAGGCAGTGGGTATCCAGTGCATGGTCCTAGGAGACCATTTGGTCTGGGTTTGACCTTCCTTAGAAAGTGTCCCATTACTGCTTCTTGCTATTCCTTCCTTGTGGAGCATGCTCTGGGCCATGAGGGTCAGCTTTGGTTTGTGCCTGGATTGGACACAGGAGAAGATTAAGTGGAAGCCACATTTCTTCAGAAATGCCAGGAGGGAGAGTAATCTCTGAAATGCATAAGGGAAAATTTTGGCTCTTTTCCAAATGCCACATGTCATGGCCACCATGATCTCTCCCAAGAGCACTTCCCCAGAATGTAGAATGAAATTTATGATACCAGTAAAGGAGATGGTGACCTGGGCAAAGTATTCAGAGGACTCCAGGGAAGCTTTTGCCCCAACCAGAAACATCTTCCTCACTCAAGGGTCTAATAATACCCTAGAGCCGGAAGGGTCCTCAGAGGTCCACTGGTTTAACCTACCATGCTTTGAAGTCATCTCTAACAGGCAGGCTTCATTCTCTTCCTAATGAGTTCCAGGGAAGGCAGCTCTTCCATTCTGGAACAGTTCTCACTGGTAGAACTCCCTCACATCAAGGAAACATTTCTCTCTCTCACTTACACCCTTCTGGTAAGCCCAACTCTCCTCTCTGCACAAGAGCTCTTTAAGTATCGAAGACAACAGTCTTACCCCTCCCCAGGTCTTGTGTTCTTCAGGTGCGCTCCTTTCTCCAGCATCCCAGCCTTTGTCCACAGATGCACTCCATGTCATGTGCCCTTTTATAAAATGTACATGTTCCCCCAGGGGGAGGAATGGGTGAGAAGTTGACCAGTGGGTGCTAAGTTATGGTTAAGAGCAAGACATACTGCACAATAGGGTGACCCCAGATAACAATAATGTACTGTATATTTCAAAAGCTTAAAGAAAGGATTTTGAATGTTTTTACCACAAAAGAAATGATAAATGTTTGAGGAGGTAGTATAGTCATGTGTCCTAAGATTACAGTTACCCTTCTTTTTATCTCTTTTACTTTCTTTTTTTTACTTTCTTTTTTCTTTTACTTTTCTTTTTTCTCTTTCTTTCTTTCTTTCTTTCTTTCTTTCTTTCATCCTTCCTTCCTTCCTTCCTTCCTTC